>JASVEL010001761.1:0-174636 GCA_032618575.1 Nicotiana noctiflora
CGGATTTATTGAAGTTTTGGCCATTTTTTTTTAATTTTTAACACATTTTTAATTTACAAATGTAGCCTTATGTAAATCTATAAATAGTTAAATACCCCTCTCCCCCTCTTCATTTCTCACTCAAAATTCTCATCTCAATCTCAAATTCTCTCATTCACCTATTCTCTAATTATCTAGTTCAAGACTTCAAGTCTTCAACTTCAAGTCTTAATAATTTCTCATTTCATCTTCGAATTTATTTGGCTCATTTTTTGTTGAATAATTGAAATTCAATTATAGTATTTTATCATTCGGGTTTTGAACTTCAAGTTGGAATATTGGCTTGACGTTTGTTCGTGGTAACATCGAAAATTCGGAATTGCATAACCAAGTGCTCTAATTCGGTGCACTCCCTCCAACTCTTTCTCTTATTAATATTTTAATTGCATATTTATTTTGAGCTTATTTATTCCTTAAATTTTACAATATGTTTAGTGTTGCTAAAAAAGCGTGTAGAAAAGTTACTGGTAGGGGGAGTAAAACTAGAGGCAATTCTTCAGCATCTGGTAGTAATAGCCCAATATCTATTGTTCCCGAAACATCGCCTAATGAAAATATAGATTATGATCAATTACAAGAAGATTATGGAATAGAAGATAATGAAATAGGAATTGAAGAAGAGATATCCGCTACACCTACTAGTGCACCTAGTGCTGGGGTAGGTAGTGTTGGAGTTGGTACAAGGGGTGGTGGTCGTGGGCCTCGTGGCACCGGGGGTAGACCACCTACGGTTCCGACGAGTAATCGTAGAAAAAGAAGTAAGGTTTGGAATTTTTTTGAATTAATTGAAGGTTCTGATAGAGTGAGATGCAAAATTTGTAAAGATTCATTTAAACATTTGACTGGAGGAAATTAAGGGGAACTGGAACGCTTAGTAGGCATATGAGAATTTCACACCCGATAGAATGGGGCCTAGATGGTGATGATAGTCAAACAACTATTAACCCTACTACTGGAGGGTTAGTAAAATATGATAAAATGAAGGATCGTGAGGAATTAGCGAAAATGATTGCTTTAGGTTGTCTACCTTTTTCGTTTGCTTCTTCGTCATATTATGTTACATATATTCAAAGAATATACAATCCATTATTTAAAGGTATACCTAGGAGTACTTGTAGAGCTGATATTTTCAGACTTCACGGACAATATCAAACATATTTACGTTATTTGTTTGAAAAACTTCCTTGTAGAGTATCTCTAACTTCTGATATTGGTCAAGTTGTTAATGGACGTGAATATGTTACTGTTACATGCCATTGGATAGATGATAATACTGTTATGCAAAAACGTATTATGTTAGGTGTGCATGTCATGTGTATAATTTAATTGTTAAAAGTGGCCTAGATTTATTTTCAACAGAGATTAGTCTTGTTAGAAGAGCAGTTGGTGTAATTCAAGGAAATAATAGACATTCTAGAATAAGGGAATTTAAAGATAAGTGTGTCCAACATAACCTTCAACCCCGATTCATGCCAGAAGAAATAGTTACTAGATGGAACTATACATATTTATTTTTAAAAGTTTGCTATAAATATAGATATCCAATAACTGAAGTTGCTAATGCACATTGTACGAATCCAAGTCGTATGTTAACAATTGATACTTGGGCGGTCATTAATGATGTTGTTAAATTTTTACATAAATTTTATATTGCTACTGTTGAGTTTTCTGGATCTTATTACCCTACTATTGCTATGGGTTTAGTACATATAGCGGAAATTTCTTTTCTACTCTTTGAATTTAAGAAAAAAGAAAAATATACGGCTGCTGTGACAAATATGCAAGACAAATTCAAAAAATATTTCTTTCTAATTCCTCCGATTTACTTAATTGGTGCAGTTTTAAATCCTTCAATTAAAATGTCTGATTGTAATCAATTAATGAATGCTTTATATACTTATATGGAGATTGGGGAAACTGAAACCCCAAATTTATATACTTCTATGAACAGTTTAAATGATTATTTACAGCAATTATATAATTATTATGCAAATGTAATTGATATAGCTGCAGGTAATGTTAATAATTCTATTATGCAATGTAGCACTTCTGCTACATTGACTGAAGATGAAGGATTAGATGAAAGTTTTAATATTTTTTCTACTTTTTCTAACACTCAAACAAGTTGCAGGAACAATGATGAACTTCAATTCTACTTGCAGAAACAAAATGAGCCTCGCACAAAGGATTTTTCACCGTTGGGGTGGTGGCATGAAAATGGAAAGCAATTTCCTGTTCTCTACGCAATGGCTAGGGACGTGATGAATGTGCCAATTTCAACTGTTGCATCCGAGAGTGCATTTAGCCAAGCAAGACAACAACTTGGAGATACGCGTCACTCATTGGGAAGCAATGCTTTGGAAGTTTTAGTATGTATGAGAGATTGGATTAGATCGGAAAGAAGAAATCAAGGACATGAAGATGTTGATCGCCCGGAAGACGAGGAACTTGGAGATATATTAACAAGTGGTCACCCATCCGAATTAAATACTCCGGAAGAAGGCCAATCAGTTCATATTGATTATGACGAACTTTGCAGGGCAATGCAAAATATTTGAATTTACTTATTGTTATTTGTTCAAGTCTTAAAGGATGTAAACATTCAATTTGTAAGTTTCAAATTTGAGTTATGAAATATGAAATAAAAGAAGCACTTGCAATTTGCAGCAAGTGCAATTTTTCTCATATTCCTTCTATTCTTTAATTTATATTTTAAAGTAATACAAATTCTTAATATAACTTAAATTGAAACTTTAAATTTGAAATTCAAACTTGAATGTTTCAAACTTAATTTCTTAAATTGAAACTTTAATTTTGAAAATCAAACTTAAAGTGTTAAATTGAAACTTTTATTTAGAAATTCAAACTTAAAGGCTTAAATTGAAACTTCAATTTTTAAATTCAAAGTTTCAAACTTAAAGTCTTAAATTGAAACTTTAATTTTTAAATTATAACTTAAACTCTTAAATTGAAACTTTATAAGTCTAACTTAATTTTGAAATACAAACTTAAAGTCTTACATTGAAACTTTATAAGTGCAAGTTTTTCTCATTTACTTTGTGTTCTTTAAATTAATACAAAGTTACAAACTATTAAAATAAATTATAATAGTTATACGAATTTACAAAAAAAAAAATATAAGACGTTAAACCCGGCCCGGCCCGGCCCCTTTAACCCGTAACCCGTACGGGTCAATTTTTACCCGAAAATACCGCAACCCGTTAAACCCGCTAAGAAGGAGCCCGGAACCGGCCCGGTAAGGAACCCGTCCGGGTTCAAAAAAATTGGGCCCGGACCGGCCCGGCCCACCCGTTAGACACCTATAGCACAAACAGCCAAGGGGAGCCAGGAGGATTCCGCAAAAGCGGAAGTCTGGTCGCGTTAGCGAGTCCGCAAAAGCGAAAAAAACACCGTAGAAGCGGAAAATGGGGAATCGCATAAGCGGGTGCCTAATTGCATAAGCGATTTCTGGGGAGTTTAATGAGAACCGCATAAGCGGTCAAATTGTCGTAGATGAGGTCCCGCATAAGCGCTATCGGCACCGCAGAAGCAAAAAATGCTGAAGGTTTAATGAAAATAGTGTTATTGAATTTCAATAGTTAAGAAAAATAATTTAGATTTTGTGAAGCGGCAATTTTGGGCGATTTGGAGAGGATTCGAAGGGGATTCCATCAGGTATGAATTTATAGACTCGAATAATGTTGTTATGGTATAAAAACAAGGATTTAACACTGAAAATTCAAGGAATTGAAGGGTAAAAATGGAGGTTAGGGCTTGAAGCCTAAAAGAGTTTAAATTGACGATTTGAGGGGTCAAATCGACTCCGCTTCTTGTGTATTTGGTATGTATGGACTCGTGGTTACGAGAATTCTGGAAATGTGAGTTTCATAATTTTTTGAGAAGCGGGCCCAGGGCTCGGGTTTTGCTAGTTTCGAGGTTCTTGCTATAATTTGATTGTTTTCGATTGGGTATTGTCCCATTTGCATATTATGATATATTTGTCCTAATTTTGGATAGATTTGATGCGCGTGGAGGCCAGTATGAAGGGCAAGGCGTCGCTGGCTAGAGTTTTCGTTGGTTTGAGGTGGGTAATACTTGTAAACGATGTCCTGAGGGTTTGAAACCCTAGATTTGTACATCATGGTATTGTATTGAGGTGACTTGCACGCTGGGTATGAGCGTGGGGTAGAGCACCGTTGGGGATTGTGACTTGGTCCGTCCCGATTGTTGATTTCACTGCGTTTTTAACTGAAACCTATTAGATGCTTTCATGATTTGGGTTGATTGCCATGTTTGGGCTTTGTGCTGATTATTTGAATCCTTCAGAGGTTGATGTCACTGTTTTAGCATTATTTGCACATTATTTGATATCGGTCCAAGGTTTTAAATACTATTTTGCGAACTCAACCATTTTTCTAAGATTTGAAAACTCAAATAATACTTTAAATGTATTTCGGGCTGGAAACTTCTATTTTGTAAATGCCTAAGGGGCTTACTATATTATTTTATTGACTGATTATAAAGTGATTTGAAACAGTGGAAATAACGACACTGTATGTTATACTTGAAATAGCGGTAATAATGACATTGTGTGTTACACTTAAAATAGTGGAAATGTAACGACCCGACCGGTCATTTTTGGAATTTACACCTCGATCCCCTATTAACTGCTTTCCCTAAGTTCATTTCTGCTATTTTGATTTGCCGGGACGTTCAGTATTAGGGTTTGGAGTGTTTTGGGACACTTAGTCCCTAATGAGAGCTTAAGAGTTGAAAAATGGTTCGTATTCATAGCAGTGTGAAGACGACCTCGGAATAGAAATCTGATGGTTCCGTTAGCTCCTTTAGGTGATTTAGGGGCTGAGAGTGTGTTCGGAATATAATTTGGAAGTTCGTAGCTCATTTAGGCTTGAAATGCCGAAGTTTGAATTTTTTAAGTTCCGGTCCGCTAGTGAAATTTTGATCCGAGGCTCGGTTTGGAATTCCGAAAGTTGTAGTAGCTTCGTCATGTTATTTTGTATGTGCGTGCAAAATTTCAGGTTATTCAGGCGAGGTTTGGTTAGGTTTTTGATCGAAAGCGTGTTTGGTTGGAAATTAAAGTTCTTAGGCTTGAATCTTTGATTAATTCATGTTTTTGGCGTTGTTTTAGATGGTTTAAGGATTGGATCAAGTTTGAATGATGTTACGGTATATGTTTGTATGTTTGGTTGAGGTCCCGGGAGCCTCGGGTGTGTTTCGGATGCTCAACGGGTCTTTTCCTCCAGTTTTTGGGTTGTTGTTGCTGCTTCTGCTGGTACGCCTTCACTGCGTTCGCGTTGTTCCCTTCGCGTTCGTGAAGGCTTGTCTTGGCTAGCTAGAGATTTCTTCAATGCGTTCACGTTAGGGCCTTCGCGTTCGTGTAGACCTGTTTTCCCCTCCATCGCGTTTGCATTGCCATGTCGCGTTCACGTAGTTTCACTGTTCTACTCTTTGCGTTCGCGTAGCATTTCATGCGTTCGCGAAGAGAAACCCTGGGCCAATATATTTTCTTCTACAGGGACGCTTGTCGCGTTCGTGTGGAGTAATTAATTTTCTAGTCTTTGCGAACGCGCTACTCCCTATGCTTTCGCGATGCTTTAACCCCTGGGCAAATAGATTAAAATCATCATTTTGAGGGTTCACCATTTTTATAATATTTTGACTTCTAGAGCTCGGTTCTTGGCGATGTTTGAAGAGATTTTCACCTGGGCAACTTGGGTAAGTGATTCCCACTCGATTTAGACCATATTCTATGAATCTCCTCTTAATTTCACCCTTTAATTAAACAAAAATAATTAATAAATTACTAGAAGAGACAATTTTTGGGTTGACCTGACAAAATAAATGCAGAAGGAGCCTTGGAGGGATTAAACTATAAGTATGTCCAAGTATCAAAATAGCAACAATCACGTTATACTGTCGTTCTTGACAAATAGATATGAATTTAAGAAAACTTCAAGCAATACAGCTTCGCGGCTTACCGTTTAAAAAAATATAAAATGGATGAATCACATCCTTATCGTTGAAAAGAACTCTAAGGAGAGGAAAAAATTTACCCATCATTTGAGATCTTGTTGACTAGACGAGGGTCGGTGTCAACGAGAGGTTAGAGTTATGGAGACAGACTCTCGAGTCTAAGTGTTTCAGACTAAGCAGGTCTAAGACAAAATATATGGAGTGCAAGTTTAGCGATGAGTCGAGCGAAGTGGGAGGGAACGTGATGATTGGATCTCAGGCCATAGCCAAGAGAGATAGTTTCAGATACCTTGGATCGGTGATTTAGAGGGACGTGGAGATAGACAGAGATGTCACTCACCGTATAGGGGCGGGGTGGTCGAAGTGGAGGCTTGCATCAGGAGTCTTGTGTGATAAGAAAGTGCCACAGAAACTCAAGGGGAAGTTTTATAGAGCTGTGGTTAGACATGCCATGCTGTATCGGTCGGAGTGTTGGCCGGTGAAGAAATATCATGTTCAGAGGATGAAGGTCGCGGAGATGAGGATGCTTAGGTGGATGTGCGAGCTCACCAGGTTAGATAAGATTAGGAATAAAGTTATTCGGAAGAAGGTGGGGGTGGCCCTAGTGGATGAGAAGATGCGAGAGGCGAGGCTTCGGTGGTTTGGACATGTGCGGAGGAGGAGCCCCGATGCCCCTGTGAGGAATTGTGAGCAGCTAGCGGTGGTCGTTGTGAGGCGAGGCAGAGGGAGGCCTAAGAGATACTGGGGAGAGGTAATTAGGCAGGACATGGCCAGGATGCGGATTTCCGAGGACATGACCCTTGATAGGAAAGTATGGAGGTCTAGTATCAGGGTTGTAGGATAGGGGCTTCTAGCTTTTTCGTACTCCTTCCCCAGGGGTTGGGTGAGGCATGGTAGGGCTACCCTTAGAGGATTCGTGTATTGGTTTGTGTCCGCTTGTGGTAGTCATTTCTAGTGGTTACTATTTTAATATTATTGCATACCAGTTTATTTATGGTACATATGACTCTTATGTTTAGATGATTATTTATGCGATGTTTGCTGGAATAACTAATGCTATTTGTTTTTAATTTTTTTTTATTTGCCTTTCCCTTCCCTGCGCCGAGGGTTGATTGGAAATAGCCTCTCTGCCCTCTCGGGCAAAGGTAATGCCTGTCTACATATTACCCTCCCCAAACCCCACTTTGTGGGAATATACTGGGTTGTTGTTATTGTTGTTGTTGAGGAGATTTTGATGACTTTATTTGTGTTTGCAAGAAAGCAATCATGTGTTTCCTCTCAATTTTTGAGGCATCATACCAGCAAGGATCCTTCTTTTTCGGCAATTGTCATATGATCATGGATTTTGGCATCCTTACCATGAGCTTCTTTCACTAAAGGAAACTTTTAATATAGAAAAATAGTAGAAATTACATAAAGAATTTACTTTAGCGGTTAATTGAATGAGAATATAGTTGAACCATATATGGACAACAAGTAGACACAGTTGATCAAGTGAAACTTGTGGAAAGACACACTACCTCGAGCACATAGATTCTAGATGTCTCACATGATTAGTGTCACACCTCCTTTTTCAGTTGACCCGCAAGGGCGCGATGGAGTTTTTCCAATTAAAGGATAATCGAAACGGGATTTATTTAAATAATTCAGAGTCGCCACTTGAGAGATTTATGGTATCACAAGTCACCGATTAAATCCCGAATCGAAGAAAAGAATGACTCTGTTTAACAGTCCGCGAACCAAAAATTCGGTTAAAGAATTCTGTTAACCCGGGAGAAGGTGTTAGGCATTCCCGAGTTTCGTGGTTCTAGCACGGTCGTTCAACTGTCATATTTGGCTAAAGTACTTGATTTCAATACATATTATCCTATTTGTGCATTTTTTAGAAATAATTACTGTTTTTTGTCAAATTATTTTATTTTTTAAGAAAATGAACGTCGTTTAAAGATATAATTATAGATCACATCACATAAAATGCACCCGGATCCTCGACACATTCTTATTCAACATTGTTGGATTTGAATTTGGGTTGCATGAAATGTGCACCTGTAATAGGAAGTTAATATTATGATCATACAAGCTTTTTTGAAAATACTGACAGTGTTCATCCACCGATCCTTGTATTCTTCCTTCCTTTTATATAAAAAGGAAAATAATCTAATAGCCAACAAAATTCCATTGTTTCATCTGTCAAATCCTATGTATGCTAATAGAGAGGAAAAACTAAAAAAAATAATGATTGGAACTTTGAAGTCACTTAGAATTTCAGAACTAAAATAATAAAAAAAAACTTGACTAAAAATCTTTAAAAACTAACACCAAACAAGAAAACTAATTATACGTTCATGATAGTTTAAAATAGTATCAACAGAATCTCTACTCTAACGACTAAACCTTAAACGAGCTTAGCGATAACATCAACCTTAAGAAAAGACACGATTTCCACTATTATTAATTCATTCCAAGAGAACCAAAAGAGTGAACTTCAATATCATTTTTATGAATAACAAAAAAAAACAAGCAATAAAGTAGAGAGAATGTAAAGGATGGCGGTGCTTATTTCAGCAAAGTAAAAAAAAACTGATTATCAATCCTCCTGTCTTTTGTAGCATTTTAACTATGACTGTTACTCGAATCCTACTTAGCAACATACTGAAATTTATTTAGTCGCTTGAACACTATTACTAATACCAAAGTGAACAGATCAACCGTCCTGGCTTCACATTATGATTACAACTAGTCATATAATAATTAAAAGGGACTTATTTACAGGCTAATTGTATTGAAGAACTACGGCCAAGTTAAAACTATCACAAAGTAGCTGAAAGAAGCTAAAACAGTCCATTATGTTACAAATAAGTCCAATCAAGTGCTTTAGATACAATTACGATATACAATTATCCAGGCAGAATAAATCTATCTAATTCAACATAGTAATAATTTTAAACAAGGTCTCAGCTTCATTTCTAACAAATAAACAGCTTTAACTTTTTATTTTTTCATATAGCTAACTGATGAAGATACATCAAAGTTGACTTGAAATGTGTACCTGAACAGCAAAATGAAAGGAAGATAATCAGTACTGGCAGTAATTGCAGCAGCAGCAACAGAACAATCTCAAAACAGTAGCAAGTCCCCAGGAATAACAATTTCATAACTCAGAAATGCCAAATGCGATTGCAAATAGAAACAGAAGAAACCGGCAGTAAAGAACAATAATTTCTATTTTTAGACACTCTAAGGAAAGGAAACTTCAAACTCAAAATGAAACGTAGTTGCTTCTCAAATGACTTCACTCTCAGTATTTACTCTTAGAATTCTTAAAATCTCTCAGCTTTTTTAAAAAATCTGTTTTCTGTGTGTATGAAAGTCTGTGTGTTAAAAAAACTCTCCATGTATGTTAAAACTCTATGTCCTTTTATAGATGAATAACAGAACCACCAACCCCCTTAAACTTGTCAAAAATCCCCCTATTGCCATGCACATGCCTCTCCTTAACCTTTTTAATTCCCCCCATGTGAGTTCTCATTTTCTAGCGCTTAAGAGCATTTAGCAGCATTAAAAAACTAATTTCTTGCCCTGATATTCTCTGCCTAGCCCACTACTTCATGTCTAATCCCATTTTAAAAATCAACAATGTATTAGGAGCCGTATTGTTTAATCCAGGCATGCCTTCCCTTTGTAATATGGTACCCATGTGATCTTTGACAGTGTTTTTAAACAGTCATCAATCCTTAAACTATTTCATTAGTTCACTCAGTTCACAACTTACCTATTCTAAAGGTTCATCGGCCTAATGCTTGCAGAAACAACACAAGGAATACAATTAACTATCCTGTTTCTTTTTCTTTTTTTCCTTATTCGAACATCAAAACAATCAATTACTAGGCTAGTGGAATTGATAACAATGAGATGAAATAAAGTATTTCGTGTAATTGACACCAACAGAAAATACCCATCTAGAATAACTTAAAGAGATCAACAGATACCAGACATCCAAATTGATTAATTCATTTCAACGCGACTAAATCAATCATTTGTGATGAACTAATCTATAAGTTTGCACATATCCATAGGCATGGTTCATCACAGTGGACAGAGAAAGGAAATATAAGGAGGGAAAGTATGAAATTTAAATAAAAGATAACAAAAGAAAAGGGTTTTAACGAAAAATACCCAAAACTCGGGCGAATGGAACACTTCACAACCCTCGTCTCTTTGATTTGGACAGAAATGGACTTTAATCGCATACTTCCAATATGGAAACATACGAGTAAAGTCTAATTCAACCCAAATATCCTCAAAGTTATTTGAATTACTGTTAGGGCTCCGTTCGATCGATCTAAAATTCAAAGATTTCTAGCTTGATTCGAACAAAAAAGGCTTTAATTTAGGGATGGGGAAGGTCAGGTGAAGCTGGGTGTGACTTTAGGAGTGATTAGTGTATGTTTGAGTTTGGTTCAAATCTTCAAACAAAGATTCGAGAAGCTATGGGCTGATTCGAGCCAAACCATGTACGGGGTTGGTATGGGGAGGTTGAGGCGAGTGTGTGGTGTAAAAATGGGAGTGTTTGGCCACCGTCCGCCGCCGTAGGCGATTTCAGGCAGGCGGAGGACGGCGGCTTAAGGCGGGGGTCGGTTAGTCTCTGAGGGAGACGAAGGGTGTGAGCGGGGTGTTTTGGAAGGGGGCTGGGTAGGATAAAAATAATATATAGTGAGGGGTGGATTTGATCTTGGCCTTTGGATCAATTACTATCAATGGCTTGGATCATTTCATTAATGAGGAACGACGCCATTTTGTTGAGTTTTGGGATTGGGTTGGTCCGGGAAAAATTGGTCGGGACAAATGGGAAGCTTGAGGCCGTTGTTTGTGATCAAATGGATGGCTGAGATTTGAGATACTCAAAAGACATCGTTTGGTTGATCTTTGAGACGGATTGGATCTATAGCGTGTACAAGGGTAGTTGGATTGGGCGGAGAAATGGCTTGGGCTGGTGGAAAATGAGGCCTCGTGCGAGTTTCTTCTTTATTTTTGTTTCTTTTTTGTTTTGTTTTAATTTGTAATTAAAAACCAAAAAATCCTAGATTAAATCATGAAATTACTTAACAAATTCTAATTAATTTTAAATAGTAATTATCACGAGTAATTAAATATAAAAAAACAATCACACGATATTGTTTTCATTTTTTTTGTAAGGTAAGTAATTTACTAATTAACTCAAAATTTTAAAATTAAATCCTAAATGCTATTACAACATATTTTTTGTATTTTTATCAATTTAATCAAATAAACATGCACCCACAAAATACAAATAATAAAAGAATTAACACAAATATCCACAAATATTACAAACGATACAAAAACGATTTTATTTTGAATTTTTTGGGAGTAATTCTCATATAGGGCAAAAATCACGTGCTCACAGTTGCCCCTCTTTGCACGTAAACACGAAGAATTTTCGTGCAAAGATAGTGAGCAAATACGAGCAATTTTTGACCATTTGAGCACTCCGTGTGAAGCATTTTGAAAAGATCTTGACCGAGCTTTTGCTTCGTGAGGCCTCCTACATATCCTGGGCTAAACAGGAATCAGGTCAATGTAGTTCGGGAAATTTCGGTAGCTGGGACTACCACGATATTATGATTTTGTTGTTACTGCTACTGCATGCCGTTACCATTGCTTTTACTAAGCTCCTTATTACACCGTGCTAAAAGGAAAACAAGAAGCTAAGCTAGTCTTGGATCATAAGATCTCATCTGTCTTCATGTCGCCTTGCCTTCTTGTCGTCTTGCGATTCTTTCAGTGCTTCCTTCTGAGAACTTGGAGGCGGCTCTGGCCTTTGCTTATTTGAACATCAGCGTTCCTTGTTTTTCTCAATCTGTTGTGGATATAGCTTTCTCCGTCAAGTCTGCTATGTTGAGGGGGGTAGACAAAGTATGAAAGTTGTTCTTCTCCGGGTGTGTCTCATATCTCTTCTAACTTATGCGCTTGGATTTTGCGCTGAGAACTTTGCTATAACCTTCTGCTTTAGGATGGGCTACTGGTTTCGAAACCTATAATGTGAAGAGATTTTACGGCCATTATTGCCTTCCTTCTCACTTCTGAATTTGGACTTGTGTTGGGGATCTTCCGATGTGTCCCTATGCCTTCATGGTGGGTGCTGGTTTCAATGCCTGCTATGTAAAAAATGAAAATGTATTCCCTCATTATATAGGTGGGCAACTAATTACTAAGACATGAAAATTATATTCCCTTTTTATACAGGTAGGCGCCTAATTCTAAGAAATGAAAAGTATTCCCTCGTTGTACAGGTGGGCGCCTATTTTCTAAGACATGAAAAGTATTCCCTCGTTATACAGGTGGGTGCCTAATTGCTAAGATACGAAAATGTATTCCCTTGTTATACAGGTTGGCGCCTATTTCTAAGACATGAAAAATATTCCCTTGTTATATAGGTGGGCGCCTATTTTCTAAGACATGAAAAGTATTCCCTCGTTATACAGGTAGGCGCCTAATTGCTAAGATACGAAAATGTATTCCCTTGTTATACAGGTGGACGCCTATTTCTAAGACATGAAAAGTATTCCCTTGTTATACAGGTGGGCGCCTATTTTCTAAGACATGAAAAGTATTCCCTCGTTATACAGGTGGGCGCCTAATTGCTAAGATACGAAAATGTATTCCCTTGTTATACAGGTGGGCACCTATTTCTAAGACATGAAAAGTATTCCATTGTTATACAGGTGGGCGCCTATTTTCTAAGACATGAAAAGTATTCCCTTGTTATACAGGTGGGCGCCTATTTCTAAGACATGAAAAGTATTCCCTTGTTATACAGGTGGGCACCTAATTACTAAGACATGAAAATTATTCCCTCGTTATACATGTGGGCGCCTAATTCTAAAACATGAAATGTATTCCCTCGTTATACAGGTGGGTGCCTAATTGCTAAGATACGAAAATGTATTCCCTTGTTATACAGGTGGGCGCCTATTTCTAAGACATGAAAAGTATTCCCTTGTTATACTGGTGGGCGCCTAATTACTAAGACATGAAAATTATTCCCTTGTTATACAAGTGGGCGCCTAATTCTAAAACATGAAAAATATTCCCTTGTTATGCAGGTGGGCGCCTATTTGCTAAGACACGCAAATGTATTCCCTTGTTATACAGGTGGGCGCCTAATTGCTAAGATATGAAATGTATTTGCTTGTTTCCTCGCTCAACGAAGAAATTTTTTTGACAATGACAAAAACGTTTTTGCCCCAGTTTGTGTGACTTTCATTGTGGCGTATCTCCCTTCCATTTCCAACCTTTATTTTCATGTAAGACCAAAGAAAAATTTTGTTAGTTTTAAAACATGGTTAGTAATCTTGACACTCCTGCCGGGACTGTTTATTTTCTTTTTCTTCTATCTTTCTTGCTATGTACTTCCCAACTAGTTGAAGATAATTTTACTTGCTGGGGATGATTTCCCAGTTGGGGATGGACTTTCCATTCATCCGTTTCCCCCTTTCTTACTTCAAAACACTCTGGGGAGTTTTTTTCAACTCCAAACCACTCTCTTCGCGAGTTATTGTTTCCTTCAATACCGTAGGGGCCAAGATGTTATAGATGCAGATACTGGGATCATTTGCTATGGATGGATTTTCCCTTTATCCTTCCTTTTTCTGTGTGGTCTTGACAATCTTAAAACTTGGTCAGTAATCTATCGGAGTCCTGTTGAGGGTCTTCTTGGAACTTGATTTATAAGTTCTTTAACCATTACTTCTCAACTTTTCTCCATATTCTCCATTTTAATGTCTCGGCGACTGGTAGTAGACTCTGAAAAACCTTTCTTTTTAAATACAAAGAGAACAAATTTCTAGAAAAGTCTTTTAGACAAAGAGATGAAAGGAAAAGAGAAAATATATCTGAACAATATGCTGAGAAAAGAAAAGCAAAGAACTTATCTGGATGGTATGACTGTTCCCAATGATCATGTCATGCATTCCGGATTAAACGACCCAGTCTATTTGTATCAATCAAAATTACTGATGGCCTAATTTGCCCAGGGTAAATAGATGTGCAATTCTTTGCCCGTGTGGATTCTTTCCGCCAAACTCGTCATGTCGACTCATAGCGCCCTTCGAGGGGTTTTCACTAATGAGACTCTCTCATTTCTCTCACCTCCCGTCACCTTAAGGTGCATGTGAAGGTTTTCACCTTAAGACTCTCTCATTTTAATTCATCTTAGATTACGTCGCCTTACAGTGCCTATGAAGGTTTTCACCGATAAGTCTCTCTCATTTTATTTCCAGTTGGGGATTGGAGTGCTGCTGATAAGATTTTCTCTGTTGGGAATTCTCTCAGCTCATGGTCCTTTTCATTCAAGGATCAGTGTATTACCTTGAGCTCTCTTCTTCCTGTCCTGACACTTATTAAACAATGATCGGGAGGTCTTTTGGACATAAGATGGGGTTTTATGTGGGTAAGAAAAAGATCATCAAGAAATTTTAAATAACTTGATGAGTAAAGGAATACAACTCTTGGAACCAAATTCCCTAAAAGGAAACATAACTTCTGCCCCAGTTTTCTTGTTTGGGAATTTTTGAATTGCATGACATTTGTCACGTTGCGACCGAGCCGTTTGGCGCCTACGTATCCTTCTTGAGGAATCGGGTCAAACGTAGTTCAATCACGTTTTCTTGCATTTTTCCTATCATTATTTTTCATTCATTTTTTTATCTTTAATGATTCCAAGAGAGGGATATGAAACAAAAATAATTAAGGCTTAAAAGGGAAAACAAAGGTTGAAATTGTTTGGATAGAAGAAAGAACTGCCTCCGTCATTTCATTATTCAATAAACACCTAATACAGATAAACAAGCAAATAAATATTATGATCAAAGAAATTACACATAATATCTCTTGACTGCATCAGAGTTGATGGCCATGTCGGTGCTTCTTCCTTCAATATCTGTTAGACACAAAGCGCCATTGGAAAGCACCCTGGTCACAATATAAGGTCCTTGCCAATTTGGGGCGAACTTTCCCTTTGCTTCAATTTGATGCGGGAGAATCCGTTTCAACACTTGCTTCCCTACTTCAAATTTTCTGGGGCGCACCTTCTTATTGTACGCTCTCGCCATTCTCTTTTGATACAATTGGCCATGACATACTGCTGCCAATCTTTTTTCATCGATTAATCGCAACTGTTCTAGCTGTGCTTTGACCCATTCATCATCATCAATCTCGGCTTCAGCGACAATTCAAAGAGATGGAATTTCAACCTCCCCTGGTATTACTACTTCAGTTCCGTATACCAACAAGTAAGGAGTTGCACCTACCGAAGTCCGGACAGTAGTGCGATAACCCAATAATGCAAATGGAAACTTTTCATGCCATTGCCTAGACCCTTCTACCATCTTTCTCAATATCGGTTTTATATTCTTGTTTGCTATTTCAACAGCGCCATTTGCTTTAGGACGATACGGGATGGAATTGCGGTGTGTGATCTTGAATTGTTGACATACCTCCTTCATCAAACCACTGTTAAGATTAGCACCGTTGTTCATGATTATCATCTTTGGGATCCCAAATCTATAGATGATGTGGGAATGGACAAAGTCTACCACTGCCTTCTTGGTCACTGACTTGAATGTCTTTGCCTCCACCCATTTGGTGAAGTAATCAATGGCTACTATAATTAACCTATGACCGTTGGAAGTTGCCGGCTCAATCGGTCCAATGACATCCATGCCCCACGCAACAAATGGCCATGGTGCTGACATTGTATGCAACTCCGTTGGCGGAGAGTGAATCAAATGTCCGTATACCTGGCACTGAAGGCACTTCCGTACAAATTTTATACAATCACGCTCCATGGTGAGCCGGTAATATCCTGCCCATAGGATCTTCTTCGCCAACACGTATCCGCTCATATACGGTCCACAAACTCCGGCATGTACCTCTGTCATCACTGTTTTGGCTTGACCTGCATCTATGCATCGCAACAATCCCAAATCCGAGGTTCTTTTCTACAACACTCCTCCACTAAGGAAAAATCCATTTGCCAATCGCCGAATAGCTCTATTTGATCTCTAGTCGCCTGCTCTGGGTATATTCCCATTCTGAGATATTCTTTGACATCATGAAACCATGGCTCTCCATCCATTTCCTCCTCTATCATGCTACAGTAAGCATGCTGCTCATGAACTTGGATATGCAACGGGTCAACATGAATTTTGTCTCGGTGATGCAACATTGATGCCAAGGTGGCCAGTGCATCAGCAACCTCATTGTGAACTCTCGGATGTGTCTGAATTCCACCGATCGAAATCGCTTGCTCAGATCGTGCAAGCATTGTCGATATGGTATAAGCTTCAAATCACGTGTCTCCCATTCACCTTGAATTGATGTACCAGGAGGTCCGAGTCCCCCAAGACCAAGACGTCCTGGACATCAATATCTGCAGCTAACCGTAATTCCAAAATACAAGCATCTTATTCAGCCATGTTATTGGTGCAATAGAATCGTATTTGTGCCGTAATAGGATAGTGATGTCCTGTTTCTGAAATGAGAACTGCTCCTATCCCAACTCCTTTCGAGTTTGTGGCTCCATCAAAGAAAAGCTTCCATCCTGGTTCCTCCGTTGATTCCACCTTATCTACGTGCATCACTTCTTCATCGGGGAAATACGTCCTCAATGGCTCATATTCTTCATCAACAGGGTTTTCAGCAAAGTGATCAGCCAACGCTTGGGCCTTCATGGTCGTCCTCGTCACATAGACGATATCAAACTCCGTGAGTAATATCTGCCACTTTGCTAGCCTTCCTGTGGGCATAGGCTTTTGGAAGATATATTTTAATGGGTCCAAGCGTGAAATGAGATAAGTAGTATATGATGATAAATAATGTTTCAACTTTTGGGCTATCCATGTCAGGGCGCAGCATGTCTTCTCTAGTCGAGTATACTTAACCTCATATACTGTAAACTTCTTGCTGAGATAGTAGATGGCTTCTCTCCCTGTACTGTCATGTTGCCCCAGTACGTAGCCAAATAAATTTTCCAGTACCGTTAGATAGAGAATCAATGGTCTTCCAAGTTCAGGTGGACCTAGCACGGGTGGGTTCGATAGATACCCCTTGATTTGGTCAAAGGCTTCCTGACATTCAGTCGTCCATTATACTGTACCATCTTTCTTCAACAGCTGAAATATGGGCTCACATGTTGCCGTGAGTTGAGCAATGAATCTTCTGATGTAATTAAATCTTCCCAATAGACTCACTACCTCTATTTTATTCTTCGGCGGTGGCAAGTCCTGGATGGATTTGATCTTGGATGGGTCCAACTCAATGCCTCGTCGGCTAACGATGATTCCCAACAACTTTCCTGATGGAACCCAAAAAGCACACTTGGTCGGGTTGAGTTTGATATCATACCTTCAAAATCTTTGGAAGAACTTCCTTAGGTCCATTATATGGTCCTCTTGCCGCCTAGACTTTATGATCACATTGTCCACGTACACTTCAATCTCTTTGTGTATCATGTCATAGAACACAGTGGTCATTGCTCTCATGTACGTTGCCCCAGCGTTCTTCAAACCGAATGGCATTACCCTGTAGCAATAAGTTCCCCATGGCGTAATGAAAGCTGTCTTTTCTGCATCTTCTTCATCCATTAAGATCTGATGATATCATGCATAGCAATCCACGAAGGATCCGATCTCGCGCCCCGCGCAATTATCAATCAAGATATGGATGTTGGGCAATGGAAAATTATCCTAAGGGCTTGCTTTGTTGAGATTACGGTAGTCAACACACACCCTGATCTTTCCATCCTTCTTTGGTACTTGTACCACATTGGCCAACCAATCGGGATATCGAGTGACGCGAATAACTTTGGCCTATAACTGCTTAGTCACTTCTTCCTTAATCTTGACACTCATATCTGTTTTAAATTTCCTCAGTTTTTGCTTGACGGGAGGGTAGGCCAGGTCAGTGGGCAATTTGTGAACCACTAAATCGGTGCTCAATCCTGGCATGTCATCATATGACCACGCGAAAACATCTTTGAATTCAATGAGGGTCTTGATTAGTTCCTCACTAGTTCTTGGCTCAATATGGATGCTGATTTTGGTTTCCCTAACATCATCTGTACTCCCTAAATTAACAGCTTCAGTTTCATTTTGATTGGGCTTCGGTTTCTCTTCGAATTGGCACAATTCCCTGCTTATTTCCTCAAAGTCCTCATCCTCTTCGCATTCAGATTCATTATTTAACTCAAACTCTAGTTCAATTAAGTTGGAGTTGGATTGATTATTTAGACTAGGTCGAGGATCCGTTGTGCATTCCGTGTCTTTAGGACCAGTAAAAGAAGAACTGTTCAGAAAAGAAGAAATAAAAATTAAAACCAGAAAAAGAAAGGAAACTTTCGTTCTTATTAAGAAAATGTAGAACAAAACAGTTTCACACTTGAAGAAAAATACAAACAAAAACAAAAGGATTAAAATTCTGGGATAACCTAGGAAATAAGAAAGGAAATCCAAAGCCGACTACTAAGACTCCCTTCAAGTGGGAAGAGGAGTGGTTGCCCATTTGTTGATTTTGGCTTTAGGCCCCACAAATTGTATGTCCGCTCTGCTGGAACCCTCTCTAGCTTCTAACATATGGACACCAGCAAAAAATATTTCAAAAGTCTTTTCTAAATCCAAATCTATACCGATCAATGGTCCTTGGATTTTCGGAACCGCTGATTTCTTGGCCCTTGCGTTGACGAAAGATCTGGACAAACGTGGAACTTCCTTGGGGAGAACCCAAACTCTCTTATTCATTCTTTTGGCTCATTGTATGTCTTCCATAGTGGGTTTGAACCCCAATCCAAATGTCCCTGAATTTCCGGGCAAAGACAGGGGCTGAACAATACCCTGAAGCTCTACCCCCAGGCCTTTTCCTGGCACAAACCCATTTCCCAGCATCTATGAGATTGTCATGACGGTTGCGGGAGCTATGCCGTGGAGTGGGAGGTTCTCTCCTTCAGAAATTTCTGTAGCTGGAACCCCGTTGAAGACTTGGTACACCCACGGTCCTTTGTCACCTTCCATCTCTATAAATGGCACAATATCATCTCCTCCAAGGCTTGTGCCGTCAGCTCCGTACACAACTATCTCCTACCTGTCCCATTCGAATTTCACCATCTGGTGCAATGTGGAAGGTACCGCTTTGGCAACATGGATCCAAGGTTGTCCAAGCATAAGATTGTAGGATACTGTCACGTCGACCACCTGGAATTCCATGGTGAACTCAACTAGACCAATGGTTAATTCCAGTATGATGTCACCCACCGTGTTGGTACCACTTCCGTCGAAACCTCAAACGCAGACGATGTACTTATGAATCCGGTTGTGATAAATTTTCAACTTGTTCAGAGCAGCCAAGGTACAGATGTTTGCACTGGACCCATTAATAACCAGTACTCGGGTGACCACCGAGTCTTCGCACTTCACCGTTAAATATAGGGCTTTGTTATGTTCTTTACCCTCCATTGGTAACTCATTGTCAGAAAAGTTCACCCGATTCTCTTCGAAGAATTTCTGCACCATCTTCTCCAAGTGATTCACCGAGATTTTGTCCGTAACGTGAGCCTCGTACAGGATTTTCATTAGCGCCTGACAATGGTTACTAGAATGGATCAACAAAGACAACAGTTAAATTTGAGCCGGAGTCTTCCTCAATTGCTCCAAAATAGAATAATCTTGGGCCTTCATTTTCTTTAAAAACTCCTCGGCCTCTCCATCCGTCACTGGCTTCTTTGTTATTGCTGAGCTAGGCTTTCTTAACTCGGAAGGAGTAAAGCATCTCCCTGAACGAGTCAATCCTTGAGCCTCACATATGTTCTCCTCCAACTGCTTGCCTCGGTATATCACCGTCGCTATCTCATATTTCCAAGGCACCGCCTTATTGCTAATTATCGGTAATTGAACCATCGGTTTGACAATGACCGGCTCTCGGCAAACTCCTTTTACAACGAACATGGTGCGAGTGGCGCCCCTGGTACTACCACTTTGGTAGATCCTGATTTCTCTAGAGCAACGGCTGCATTCTGTTCCACTATCACTGTAGATTCACCCTATACCTTCTCCACACCTATCACTACTTCCTTACCCGCCATTTTTTCTTTTGGAATGGCTCGGATCATCATCACTATTTATGATGGCTTCTTCGTCTCTCCTCCCTCATGCAAGAACTCAATCATTTGGGTCTCGTGGTGTGCCGGCAACGGGTTTTGATTAATGTTGGGCACTTTGGGTGTTTGGACCTCGATCTTACGGGTGTCAATGAGATCTTGCACTGCGTGTTTCAATTTCCAACACCTTTCAGTTTCATGTCCTAGCATCCCCGAAAAGTACTCACAACTCTTCGATTGGTCCAAATTCTGGGGCGGGGGGTTTTGTACTCTAGGCTCGACGGGACTTAACAAACCTACCTGCCTTAATTTGTGGAATAAGGCGGTGTAGGTTTCTTCCAATTCGGTAAAGGCTCTTTGCCTTTGTACCCTGTCATTTTTGGAAGCTGGATTTCCACGAAAAATTGCTCCTGTAGGGTTCCTGTATGCCCTTGGTGGAGGATAAACCTTTTGGGTTGGTGGGTATGTGTTTTGTGGTGGATAGGTGTTTTGAGGGGGTACATATGTATGTTGGGGAACCGATGCGCGCCATTATGGGCGACCGGTGGTTGATTGAATGCTTGTGCCTGGTGCACGAGAAAAGGTGGTTCTTGACGGTAATAGGATTGTGGTGGATAATTCGGAATGTGGGGGTAATTTGGATGAGGGGGTCTGAATTGGTGATGGGGGGAAGGACCTTTGGATCGGGACCTATCCAGCCTCTATCATTGTGACATCATCTCTTTTCTTCTTTCCGAGCGCACCTCATGTGCCGCTCTGAATAGCTTGTGTGGTCACCTTGATCGCTGAATAACTCAAGATTTTGTTGGTCTTGAGACATTCTTCTATCATGCCTCCCATTTTGACCACTTTATTGAAGGATTTTCCCACTGATGTTACCAAATGACCGAAGTAGGTCGGCTCGAGAGTTTGCAGAAAGTAATCTACCATATCCCCCTCTCTCATAGGAGGATCAACTCTAGCCACCTGTTCTCTCCAGCGAAATCCAAATTCCCGGAAACTCTCCCCTAGTTTCTTCTACAGCTTCAATAGTGTGAGACGATCAGGCACTATCTCCAGATTATATTGAAAGTTCCCGGCGAACGCTTGTGCCAAATCATCCCAAGTATACCATATACTTGGATCTTGCCTTGTGTACCATTCTAAGGCAGACTCGCTCAAACTATGTCCAAAATAAGCTATCAGTAGCTCATCTTTTCCGCCCGCTCCCCTCATCTTACTGCAAAATCCTCACAGATGAGATGTGGGATCACCGTGCCCTTCGTACAGATCAAATTTGGGCATTTTGAACCCAACTCGCAATTGTACGTCGGGGAAAGGGCATAAGTCTTTATAAGCCACACCAACTTGATTCCCCATTCCATGCATGTTCCTGAAGGACTGCTCCAGGCTCTTGACTTTCCGTATCATCTCATCATGTTCTGAGCTCTTGGCCGGATTTTCCACTAGGACTTCAAAGGGAGGAGTATAGGTGGATGGTTTGGGTGCTCTGAACGTGGGTTTCGGGGGGTAATACCGAGTGTCGTGAACCTGAAATAATGGCTCACTTGATGATCTATGCGATGGAGCTGGGGGAGATGCCACAAAGACATGGCCCTATGGTGGAAGAGGGTTTTGATTTGGTGGTGGAGCTGGGTGGTCGTAAGCATCCCTTCCCTTGTGGTAATGAAGGTCTGGGATTCTTGTTGAGAGACCGGGAGAAAGATATACTGGGGTAAATCCTGGTGGGAATGTAGGAGGAGTGGGTGCTTTAGGACCCTTTTGTGCTCTGGCCAGTACCGTCTGCATTTCGCTCATTTTCAATTGCATTTGTTCCATTTTTTCTAAAGCTTCTTTGAGCATCTGGCTCATTGCTTTTTCTGACTCACTGCTGTGATCTGACCCAGTCATACTTTTAGGTATAGGTCCTTTCGATCTTGTATGATATATGTGTGATGCCAGTACACTATAACACTAACTGTGTATTAAAAACAGCAAACTTACCAGTGTTAAAATTTTAATAGATATGGTAAAAGCATATTGGGGATGCAGTGTCCTTATGCAATGAACCATTTCTATTATGCTTTTGCTCAGACCGCATGCGTCATCCCGGCTTATCATCTATTCCTATCCATTATTTCTCTCACTTCTTTTATTTATTTTCCCTCTTTTTTACTATAAACAATGGTCGAATCTTATGCATATTGCCTACGTATCATGTCCCCGCATGAATCAGACCCTAGCGTAGTTCGTGTTAAACAAAAAAAACACAAAATTTCAGAAACCTTTTTATTTATTGACAAAATTACAAAACCAACCATTCATTATGAAGACGACAGACTAGACAAGCAAAAGACTTGGACTAAGGGTACATTAGGGCTTTGATTTTTGGTGCCCGTGAGGCATCATTCCGCCTTTCCGTAGGCGTTGGCGCGAGTTCCCTTTGTAAGCTTCTCAATTCATCCATGATTTGATGGACATAACCCATGACTGCAGCGAAGAGGTTAGTTCGGGGCATTTGCTCACATGCCAGGCACCTCATCGTGACGTAATGCCCAATCTCTTCAATTCTCCTTCTGACCCTATCTCTTTTGATAAGCATTCGCTCAATTTGTTGAGTTTTTATTCCTAATTCCTGAGCGTTGTGGAAGAGTTGATTTTGAAGCATCTGCATCTGCTTCTCCATTTGGTCCATCATGTTATGACAATATTTCCTATCGGCCTGGAAGCTTCTTGTTTGTCGGGAATGACGTTCTTCCAGGGTGGATATTGTTTCTCTTAATGCGCAAATGCTCCTTTCATAGTCCCTTTTTATCTGTCACAAGTACTCCCTTCGTTCTGCTGCACCTCTTTCCCATCTAGCCTGCATTCTTTCCCTGCTAGCCTCAGACCTCTCCAACTTTTCTTGGATTTCTTTGAGCCGTTGGTTCAGTTCATTCATCAATCTTTGATCAGCTTGGCTTCTTGGTTGGTTGTTGGCTTCTTTTCTGATTCGCCACATTCGAGCCTTGAGAGTGTCCTTTTCTTGCGCCAATTTATTTTTGAGCCCCTCGTCTGCAGCATCTTGTATACTATTCTCGAATTTAAGGTCCTGGACCTGCTATTCTATCTTGCCAATCTTCGTCCTGTAACCTTCTTCCTTTGCTAGCCAATTCCATTGTTCTTGCGAATCATCCGTGAACTGTTGGACATGGGCTCTTTTAGCAGATTTTTGATGAACCTGAAACCTTTTCCCGAACCAAACATTGTACTTTGGGTCTTCCTCACCCTTAGCCAGCTCTCGAACCATAGTCTTAGGCTCAAGGAATCTACATTCATGCCACAACTTTCTAATATTTTTTTCGGGGAATACAACTCCTAGGTTCAATTCAATGGCGTGCTTGCTTAGATCTTCATCGGTAGGAATAACCTGAAATCTTCCTAACTGACGCAATACCCGATGAGGAACATATGGTTGGATACTACGAACCCCCATCAGAAGAATATAACATTCTTCGGCTGCCATGTACACCGCTTCAGTATCAGGTAACCACCCGAATGCCCATTCAACCTGGTCGGCCTTTATTGAACTTAATCATGCAATCCATGCTTCCACCCCTTCGGGGAATACAACGACTATCATCCGTTCCTCAAAACCACTAATACAGCTTTTTCCAGTCAACCCACTATTCATGTATCGTGCGCGGTGATGGAGGTGTTCTTGTATCCACAATTGGTGTAACAGATTACATCATTGGAAGAAGTCGCCCCCTTCTCGGCATACAGTCAAGGCTCGGTAGATTTCGGACAAAACCAAAGGGACTACCGTGCTGGTAGCTTTTTTTATTGCAACATCGACTATTCCTACAATATTTATCTCTATTTTCTTATCTTTGCGTGGACAAATCACAATCCCCAGGAACGCCGTTATGAATGCTAGAATTCGTCTGGTCTCCCACTTGGTTCTATTCCCAGCGTGAGTTAGTCTAAGATTTGACTCTTCAAAACCCTGAGGAGTACCATACCGTTGGTATAAGAATTGGAAAGCGCAACATCCTTCTGATAAATCATCATTTTGCACCTTCCAATTAATGCTTAGCAAATCCAGAAACCCATGTGGAGATACCGGTCTTGGTTAAAGCAAGTATTGTCCTCTTAATTTTCCATTTAATCATGCATAGCCTGGAATCTCCTCTAGCGTGGGTGTATGTTCAAAGTCAGCAAAATGGAACACATTGCGAGTTGGATCCCAAAACGATATCAGTGCCTCGATGATATTTTTCCTTGGCTTGATATTCAGCAGATTGACAAAACCTCCCAAAATTCTTTCCACTATCTTTTTACTACTGTCTTTCTAATCATTCCACCACATGTGGAGCTGTTGAGAGACCTCGCTAAAGACTGAAAATGATTCATTCTGATTTTTGCTCATCCTGCACATTTTTTAAGGCGATTAAAGAAAGAAAAACAACTTTATTTTACTAATTTTTTTTTAATTTATACTCTATAAAAGACTCAGTTTTCAAACACGGCATTTTAACGCGTCGAGGACAAAGATTTTAAGGTTGTGTGGGTTAATCGATCAAAATCTAAAAATTGACCCAAAGGTGGCTGTTCATACAAAATTAGCCTTTCGGCGTCCCTTTCGGGAACATTCGGCTATTTTTGAAAACGGCATCACCGATTTATTTACGATGAAAAATTAATTTCGATATTTTTTGGCTATCTTGCAAAAAGGGAGGTTGGACCTGATAAAGGTTGCCTACTTATCACACATCCTGGTGAGAATCAAACCCGCGTAGTTCGGTTTAATAAAAACAAACTACAATCTGTAAATGAAACAAACTATTTTTTATTTTATAAACTATATTTTTATTTATTTTATTTTAAGAATAAAACACACACATTTTTTTTATTTAAAAAAACATTTTTTATTTCATTTTTTTTTTTAAAAAAAACAAATTATTTTGGAAATTTTTTTTCTCAATATTTAAAAACCGGTCAGCATGCAAGTCTGAAGCAAATAAATGTATAAAACAAACATGATGTAGCAGTATGGTCTTTTCATTTCAAGTCACCTGTCCTAGACGGACCCGACCCGTGTGTTGAGTCTCCTAAGTCAAATGCAACATGATGCAAACAAACGTTCCTACTAGGGATCCGGCATGAAGCTTTGTTATTCTAGGTTTAAAAACCTGGGTTTATTGTTCTAGACCTGGCTTACCCGAGCGGACAACTCGAGCCGAGGAGGA
This sequence comes from Nicotiana noctiflora, assembly GCA_032618575.1. Lineage (NCBI taxonomy): Eukaryota > Viridiplantae > Streptophyta > Magnoliopsida > Solanales > Solanaceae > Nicotiana > Nicotiana noctiflora. The sequence continues at coordinate 25,411 of JASVEL010001761.1, forward strand.
GGCAGCAACTCGGGAATACAGAAGCTTCACCGGTTTTGCAACTTATCCAAACCTCGTTCTAAAGTGGGAATTAGACACTATACAGAAAAGAAGTCACACGAAGTGCACCCTTCTTCATGATTTAGAAGACTCAGAGAGGAGATTGTTTTCGGCACATTTTATATATACAATCCACAAAAATATCAAAGCGGTAAAAGCAACATTTAGCACATTAAATATGAATATATAATAAAATCATATAATAATAAGCCAAATATAACAATTATTCAATGCTCGAATTCTTAAACCCTGAACTAGTGGTTCTGGGTTTGGTAGTCCCCAGCAGAGTCGCCAGAGCTGTCGCACCTCCTTTTTCAGCTGACCCGCGAGGGCGCGATGGAGTTTTCCCAATTAAAGGACAATCGAAATGGGATTTATTTAATTAATTCAGAGGCGCCACTTGGTAGATTTATGGTGTCCCAAGTCACCAATTAAATCCCGAATCGAGGAAAAGAATGACTCTATTTAACAGTCTGCGAACCAGAAATTCGGATAAGGAATTCTGTTAACCCGGGAGAAGGTGTTAGGCATTCCCGAGTTCCGTGGTTCTAGCACGGTCGCTCAACTGTCATATTTGGCTAAAGTACTTGATTTCAATACATATTATCCTATTTGTGCATTTTGAGAAATAATTACTGCTTTTTGTCAAATTATTTTATTTTTTAAGAAAATGAACGTCGTTTAAGGATATGTTTTTAGATCACGTCACATGAAATGCACCCGGTAATAGGAAGTTAATAATATGATCATACGAGCGTTTTTTAAAATATTGACAACTTTCATCCAACGATCCTTGTTTTCTTCCTTCCTTTTATATAAAAAGGAAAATAATCTAATATCCAACAAAATTCCATTGTTTCATCTGTCAAATCGTATGTACACTAATAGAGAGGAGAGGAAAAACTAAAAAAAATAATGATTGGAACTTTAAAGTCACTTAGAATTTCAGAACTAAAATAATCAAAAAAAAACTTGACTAAAAATCTCTTAAAACTAACACCAAACAAGAAAACTAATTATACTTTCATGGTAGTTTAAAATAGTATCAACAGAATCTCTACTCTAACGACTAAACCTTAAATGAACTTAGTGATAACTTCAACCTTAAGAAAAGACACGATTTCCACTATTATTAATTCATTCCAAGTGAACCAAAAGAGTGAACTTCAATATCATTTTTGTGAATAACAAAAAAAACAAGCAATAAAGTAGAGAGAGAGTAAAAGATGGTGGTGCTTATTTCAACAAAGTAAAAAAAACTGATTATCAATCCTCCTGTCTTTTGTAGCATTTTAACTATGACTGTTACTCGAATCCTACTTAGCAACACACTGAAATTTATTTAGTCTCTTGAACACTATTACTAATACCAAAGTGAACAGATTAATCGTCCTGGCTTCACATTATGATTACAACTAGTCATATAATAATTAAAATGGACTTATTTACAAGCTAGTTGTATTGAAGAACTACTGCCAAGTTAAAACTATCACAAAGTAGCTGAAAGAAGGTGAAACAGTCCATTATGTTACAAATAAGTCCAATCAAGTGCTTTAGATACAATTACGATATACAATTATCCAGGAAGAATAAATCTATCTAATTCAACATAGTAATAATTTTAAACATGGTGTCAGCTTCATTTTTAACAAATAGACAGCTTCAACTTTTTAATTTTTCATATAGCTAACAGATGAAGATACATCAAAGTTGACTTGAAATGTGTACCTGAACAGCAAAATGAAAGGAAGATAATCAGTACGGGCAGTAATTCCAGCAGCAGCAACAGAACAATCTCAAAACAGTAGCAAGTCCCAGGAATAACAATTTCACAACCCAGAAATGCCAAATGCGATTGCAAACAGAAACAGAAGAAACCAACAGTAAAGCACAATAATTTCTGGTTTTAGACACTCTAAGGAAAGGAAACTTCAAACTCAAAATGAAACACAGTTGCTTCTCAAATGACTTCACTCTCAGTATTCACTCTTGGAATTCTTAAAATCTCTTAGCTTTTTTAAAAAATCTGTTTTATGTGTGTATGAAAGTCTGTGTGTTCAAAAAACTCTCTCTGTATGTTAAAACTCTATGTCCTTTTATAGATGAATAACAGAACCAACAACCCCCTTAAACTTGTCAAAAATCCCCCTATTGCCTTGCACATGCCTCTCTTTAACCTTTTAAATCCCCCCCCCCCCTTTTCCAGCTCTTAAGAGCATTTAGCAGCATTAAAAACTGATTTCTTGCCCTAATATTCTCTGCCCAGCCCACTACTTCATGTCTAATCCCATTTTTAGAATCAACAATGTATTAGCAGCCGTATTGTTTAATCCAGGCATGCCTTCCCTTTGTCATATGGTACCCATGTGATCTCTGACAGTGTTTTTAAACAGTCATCAATCCTTAAACTATTTCATTAGTTCATTCAGTTCACAACTTACCTATTCTAAAAGTTCATCGGCCTAATGCTTGCAGAAACAACACAAGGAACACAATTAACTATCTTGTTTCTTTTTCTTTTTTCCTTATTCAAACATCAAAACAATCAATTACTAGGCTAATGGAATTCATAACAATGAGATGAAAGAAAGTATTTCGTGTAATTGACACCAACAGAAAAAACCCATCCAGAATAACTTAAAGAGAACAATAGATTCCAGACATCCAAATTGATTAATTCATTTCGACGCGACTAAATCAATCATTTGTGGTGAACTAATCTATAAGTTTGCGCATATCAATAGGTATGGTTCATCACAGTGGGCATAGAAAGGAAATAGAGATAATATATAAAGTACCCATCAAACTTATCCGAAAAAATCATTTACACACCTAAACTTTACGGGCGACCTTTTATCCCACTCTTCTAAACTTAAGTGAATTTAATACCCCCCCCCCTCTGCGCAAAAAGTGTAGTTAACGTAGTAGCTGTGCGTGAAGGCAAAAAAAAAATTAAAACTAATTTACAGGTCCATGTGTCACTTTTTAATAGGATATTATAACTAATTAACTTAATATTATTTTTTTATCTTTTATTTTTCATTTTTTCTTCTTTAACATGAAAATATTATGTTAAAAACAAATTTTTTTTTCTATTTTTACAAAATTTATTTTTGTAGTTTTTACAGAAAAAAATCTTTAAAAAGAATTGAAACACTAAAGAAAAAAATATTTTTCAAAAACATAAATATTTTGTTGGAAACATTTTCTTCATTTTTTTAAAAACGAAAAATATTTTGCTAAAACTATTTTTTTTGGTTTGTACTATTTTTTCAAATTTTACAAAAAACAAGTTTTTACAATTTGTTAAAAATAGTTTTTTTAACAGAATATTTTTGTTTTTGAAAAACTGAAGAAAAAAATTCAAGCAAAGTATTTTCGTTTTTGTAAAATGTTATTTTTTTCTGTTTTTAAATATTTTATTTTTGTAAAAACTGATTTTTTTTGTATAAACTGAATTTTTTTTATGAAAATAGAAAAAATAAATTTTATTTTTTACATTTTTGTTTTTAAAAACTGAAAAGATATTGTCAACAAAATACTTTCTTTTTTTAAAGGTATATATTTTTAGTTTTTTTAGTTTTTTTTTAAAAATTGTTTTGTAAAAACTGGGAACACAAATTTGTAAAAACAATTTTTTTTTGTTTTTAACATAAAATTATGTTTTTTAAAATCTAAATTTTTTTTAAAAAATAGAAAAACTGAAAATAGGGGACTGGTGCGTGTAACACACAGCCATCATAAGACTTGGTTCAGTTTTTTGACGGGGGTATTAAATTCACTTAAGTTTAGAATAGTGGGTAAAAGGTCGCCCGTAAAATTTAGGTGTGTAAATGGTTTTTTCAGACAAGTTTGATGGGTATTTTATATATTATCTCTATATAAGGGGGAAAAGTATGAAATTTAAACAAAAGATAACAAAAGAAAAGGGTTTTAACGAAAAATACCCGGAACTCAGGCGAATGGAACACTTCAGAACCCTCGTCTCTTTGATTTGGACTGAAATGGACTTTAATCGCATATTTCCAATATGGAAACATACGACTAAAGTCTAATTCAACCCAAAGATCCTCACAGTTATTTGAATTACTGTTAGGGCTCCGTTCGATCAATCGAAAATTCAAAGATTTCTAGCTTGATTCGTACAAAAAAGGCTTTAATTTAGGGATAGGGAAGGTCAGGTGAAGTTGGGGTGTGACTTTAGGAGTGACTAGTGTATGTTTGAGTTTGGTTCAAATCTTCAAACAAAGACTCGAGAAGCTATAGGCTGATTCGAGCCAAACCATGTACGGGGTTGGGATGGGAAGGTTGAGGTGAGTGTGTGGTGTAAAAATGGGAGTGTTTGGCCACCGTCCGCCGCCGTAGGTGATTTCAGGCAGGCGGTGACGGCGGCGTGAGGCGCGGGTCGGTTAGTCTCTGAGGGAGATGAAGGGTGTGAGAGGGGTATTTTGGAAGGGGGGCTGGTAGGATGAAAATAATATATAGTGAGGGGTGGATTTGATCTTGGCCGTTGGATCAATTACGATCAACGGCTTGGATCATTTCATTAATGTGGAACGACGCCGTTTGGTTGAGTTTTGGGATTGGGTTGGTCCGGGAAAAATGGGTCGGGCCAAATGGGAAGCTTGAGGCCGTTGGATGTGATCAAATGGATGGCTGAGATTTGAGATACTCAAACGACATCATTTGGTTTATCTTTGAGACGGATTGGATCTATAGCGTGTACAAAGGTAGTTGGATTGGGCCTGTGATGAGAAATGGCTTGGGCTGGTGGAAAATGAGGCCTGGTCCGAGTTTCTTCTTTGTTTTTGTTTCTTTTTTTTTTTAATTCCTAATTAAAAACCAAAAAATCCTAGATTAAATCATGAAATTACTTAACATATTCTAATTAATTTTAAATAGTAATTATCACGAGTAATTAAATATAAAAAAACAATCACACGATTTGGACACTAAACACTTTAAAATACAAAAATACAATATTTTTTTCATTTTATTTTTGTAAGGTAAGTAATTTACTAATTAACTCAAAATTTTAAAATTAAATCCTAAATGCTATTAAAACTTATTTTTTGTATTTTTATCAATTTAATCAAATAAACATGCACCCACAAAATACAAATAATAAGAGAATTAACACAAATATCCACAAATATTACAAACGATACAAAAACAATTTTTTTTGAATTTTTTGGGAGTAATTCTCATATAGGGCAAAAATTACGTGCTTACAATTAGTATATGGTTGTTGTTACGTGACGACCCGACCCGTCGTCTTATGTGTTACTGCTTCATTTTCCTCGTTTATTGCTTCTTCATGTTTCGTTATTTGTATTTTGCGTGTTAGAATTTATTTGGGTTGGTTTTGGTAGAAAATGTGACACTTAGTCTCTTTAAGGAACGGTTGTTTTGGAAAAGTCAACCAGAAGTTGACTCGTGAGTTAGAGGGCTCGGATGTGATTTCCGATGATATGTTTAGCTTCGGGAGGTGATTTGTGACTTAGGAATGTGATCGGAATTGAATTTGGAGGTCCGGCGTAGAATTAGGCTTGAATTGGCGAAGTTTGAATTTTGGTGAATTCCGCTTGATAGGCGAGATTTTGATCCGAGGGTCAGTATGGAATTCTGAGAGTTGATGTAGCTTCGTTAGGTGATTTTGGATTTGCCTGCAAATTTTCAGGTCATTTGCGCATTGTTTAGTTGGGTTTTTGATTGAATGCGCATTGCGAAAGTTTTGATGAAAATGTAGGCTTGAATCCGATGTAATTTATTGATTTTGGTTCTTTTGGTTAAGGTCCCGGGGGCCTCGGGGTGAACTCGGATGATTAATCGGAAGTTGGAAGCTTGGTGTTGCATCAGATCCTTAAGCCTTCTGCTATTTTCGCATCTGCGGAAAAGGAGCCGCTTAAGCGGTTTCACAGATGCGGTAGGAGAGCCGCAGAAACGGCCAAGGAGAGCAAGGAGGATTCCGCAAAAGCGGAAGTCTGGTCGCGTTAGCGGGTCCGCAAAAGCGAAAAAAACACCGCAGAAGCGGAAAATGGGGAATCGCATAAGCGGGTACCTAATTGCATAAGCAATTTCTCGGGAGTTTAATGAGAACCGCATAAGCGGTCAAATGGCCACAGAAGTGGTCCCGCATAAGCGGTATCGGCACCGCAGAAGCGAAAAATGCTGAAGGTTTAATGAAAATAGTGTTATTGAATTTCAATAGTTAAGAAAAATAATTTAGACTTTGTGAAGCGGCAATTTTGGGCGATTTGGAGAGGATTCGAAGGGGATTCCATCAGGTATGAATTTATAGACTCGAATAATGTTGTTATTGTATAAAAACAAGGATTTAACAATGAAAATTCAAGGAATTAAAGGGTAAAAATGTAGGTTAGGGCTTGAAGCCTAAAAGAGTTTAAATTGACGATTTGAGGGGTTAAATGGACTCCGATTCTTCTGTATTTGGTATGTACGGACTCGTGGTTATGAGAATTTCGAAAATGTCAATTTCATAATTTTTTGAGAAGCGGGCCCGGGGCTCGGGTTTTGCTAGTTTCGAGGTTCTTGCTATAATTTTATTGTTTTCGATGGGGTATTGTCCCATTTGCATATTATGATATATTTGTCCTAATTTTGGATAGATTTGATGCGCGTGGAGGCCAGTTTGAAGGGCAAAGGCGTCGCTGGCTAGAGTTTTTGTTGGTTTGAGGTGGGTAATACTTGTAAACGATGTCATGGGGGTTTGAAACCCCAGATTTGTACATCACGGTGTTGTATTGAGGTGACTTGCACGCTAGGTATGAGCATGGGGTAGAGCACTGTTGGGGATTGTGACTTGGTTCGTCCCGATTGTTGATTTCACTGTGTTTTTAACTGAAACCTATTAGATGCTTTCATGATTTGGGTTGATTTCCATGTTTGGGCTTCATGCCGATTATTTGAATCCTTCAGAGGTTGATGTCGCTGTTTTTGCATTATTTGCACATTATTTGATATCGGTCCAAGGTTTTAAATACTATTTTTCGAACTCGGCCATTTTTCTAAGATTTGAAAACTCAAATGATACTTTAAATGTATTTCGGACTGGAAACTTCTATTTTGTACATGCCTAAGGGGCTTACTATATTATTTTATTGACTGATTATAAAGTGACTTGAAACAGTGGAAATAATGACAATGTATGTTATACTTGAAATAGCGGTAACAATGACATTGTGTGTTACACTTAAAATAGTGGTAATGTAATGACCTAGCCAGTCATTTTTGGAATTTACACCTCGATCCCCTATTAACTGCTTTCCCTAAGTTCATTTATTCTATTTTGATTTGTCGGGACGTTCAGTATTAAGATTTGGAGTGTTTTGGGGCACTTAGTCCCTAATGAGAGCATAAAAGTTGAAAAATGCTCCGTATTCATAGCAGTGTGAAGACTACCTTGGAATAGAAATCGGATGGTTCTGTTAGCTCCTTTAGGTGATTTCGGGGTTGGGAGTGTGTTCGGAATATAATTTGGAAGTCCGTAACTCATTTAGGCTTGAAATGCCGAAGTTTGAATTTTCGAAGTTCCGGTCCGATAATGAAATTTTGATCTGAGGCTCGGTTTGGAATTCCGGAAGTTTCTGTAGCTTCGTCATGTTATTTTGGATGTGCGTGCAAAATTTGAGGTCATTTAGGCGAGGTTTGGTTAGGTTTTTTATCGAAAGCGAGTTTGGTTGGAAATTGAAGTTCTTAGGCTTGAATCTTTGATTAATTCATGTTTTTGGCATTGTTTTAGATGGTTTAAGGATTGGATCAAGTTTGAATGATGTTACAGTATATGTCTATAGGTTTGGTTGAGGTCCCGGGAGCCTCGGGTGTGTTTGGGATGCTCAACGGGTCTTTTCCTCCTGTTTTTGGACTGTTATTGCTGCTTCTGGTACGCCTACATTGCGTTCGCGTTCGTGAAGGATTGTCTTGGCTAGCTAGAGATTTCTTCAATGCGTTCACGTTAGGGCCTTCGCGTTCGTGTAGACCTGTTTTCCTCTCCATCGCGTTCACATTGCCATGTCGCGTTCGCGTAGTTTCACTATTCTACTCTTTGCGTTCGCGTAGCATTTCTTGCGTTCGAGAAGAGAAACCCCTGGGCAATTATATTTTCTTCTAAGGGGACGCTTGTCGTGTTCGTGCTGAGTAATTCATGTTCTCTTCTTTGCAAACGCGCTACTCCCTATGCGTTCGCGATGCTTTAATCCCTAGGCAAATAGATTAAAATCACCATTTTGAGCGTTCACCATTTTTATAATATTTTGACTTCTAGAGCTCAATTCTTGGCGATGTTTGAAGAGATTTTCACCTGGGCAACTTGGGTAAGTGATTCCCACTCGATTTAGACCATATTCCATGAATCTCCTCTTAATTTCACCCTTTAATTTCGTGTTTTTGAATGGGAAGTAGGTAAAACTTCTTAGATCTAATTGTAAGGATTTGAGGGGCACTTGACCTCTGATTTGGGAGATTTTTATATGGTTGGACTCGTTAGAGTACGAGGGTTTTGAAAATGTAAAAATTATTTGATTCCGAGACGATGGATGGATGGGAATTTTGATAATTTTACCTATTGTGAGCACGTGATTTTTGCCTTACTTGAGAAGTACTCCCAGAAAATTCAAAAATAAAAAATAGTTTCGTATTGGGTATGATTTTTGTGATTTTGTGTTATTTTATCTTTTGTGTGCACGTTTATTTATTTAAATTAAAAATACAAAAAAATATATGCTAAGTTTTGCATTTTTCAGTGTTTGATATCGAAGTCATGTGATTTACATTTTTTTTTTTAGGTGATATGTAATTGTGTACGTTAATTGTAGTAAAAAATAGCGGTGTTATGGGTTAGTATATATACATATGTGTGTATATATATATATATATATGTATATATATACATATATATATATATATACACATACACATATAGTACATCATGAAGATCCGATCTGGGCCAAAACTTAGTCTAAAAGCCAGGCCCAAACGAATTTCCTCTAATCCAGCCCAAATACCCGTCCAGCTTCAGCCTGTGTAACGCTCGATCTGGACCGTTGGATTTTATTATCCAACGGCCCAGATTAATCCTTTAATTCCAAAATACATTCAGCCTATGACTTGACCAAACGACACCGTTTGGTTTAAGTGAGAAGATCCTGATCGTTGATCAAGTTTGATCCAACGATCAGGATTTAATTTCTCAAATCATATATAAGGCTCATTCCATACCCCGCCCCCCAAGCCAGACCCCCCCCTCTCCCTTCATCTCCCTCAGGATCTCTCAAACACCCAGCGTAACGCCGCCGTGCCCCGCCTGCCGGAAATCGCCTCACGGCGGTTCCGGTAGGCCAATGGCCACCAAACCAATGCCAAAACCTCCCCCTCACCTCCCCCGTCACGGATCCGGCCTTCGCTAACCTCGAATCACCACCCAACGGCTCGAATCTTCATTCAAAGATTCGAGTCAAAACCCAAACTACGCCAAACTTCACCAAATTCACACCACAGTCTCCTCACACCTCCCCCACACTCCCATTGACATTGGTGTGGTTCGAATCTAACCAGAAATGCAAAAGCCCCAAATCCGAGCCCAAGAACCCTAGAATTCCAAGATTAGGGATTTTGTCCGAGTTTAAGAATTTGGAGTCAATAGGCTCTAATTGGAGTGTTTTTCGTTCGAAAAACACTTCAATTAAAGCGTGTTCGCTTCAAAAATGCAATCTCAAGTCCGTGGAAGCCTGAGTTTGTTCGAGTTCGGATTGCCTTCGTTAGGTATTTCAATCTTCTTCTGTTTTTAGTGGTTTGTGTGTTCTTTGTTAGTTTCAATTGGTTTAATTTTCTTCTTGGCCGTCCTTAGTTGTCATTTCTTCTCCAAGACCTTTTGTTTTGGTCAATTGTTTTCTGTATCGCTTAGTTGAATGTGTTAGTTATAGGATACGAACTCGCGTCGATTAGCGTCGTCGAATAGTTAACTTTGCATATGTCCGGCATTCGTTGAAATTTCAGAATCATTGTTAGCCAATTAATCTGTTATCATTGCTATGTGTTGTAGTGGATTAGATGTCATCTTCTAATTACCTAGGTTGAGTTATTTGAATTACCACACAGTAATTAGCATTCCTGGATTGAATGGGACTGTTTGATTGGTTTGAAACTGAAATCATGGTTCAAATTAGCTGACTAGGAAATCATGGGTTAACATTTAGAGTATTTAGTGTCCTGCACATGAGGGAAGTCAGTGGAATCCACTGTCACAACAGAGCAGCCCACCAGTGCCCTGCACTTATCAGTTTTTAATTATGAAAACCCCATACTTAGACATGGTTTAGTGGGTTGGACAGAAGGAGGATGGGCAAGGGGCTGTTCTGCAGAATCTGGATGTCCTAGGTGTTGTTTTTGGTTATAAATAGATAGGCATTGATACATAAAAGGGGGATATTCATACAGACATTAGAGAGTACCTGGAGAATACTTGAGAGTATCTGGAGAGCAAAAACAAAACAGTCACACTGGAGAGAAAACCTGAAGAGAAATATAGGCAGCAAGAATACCTTTTGATACACATATAGGAAGATACAGAGGGAAAGGCTACTGTTTCATAGGATTTGTGATCACTGCTTCGATTGTTTGCTTCAGTGGTCGAGTTGTTTGGCCATTGTTGTTGCTATGGTGTTCCTTTGAGGCTGTTGGTCAGTAGTGTTGTTGCTCTTGGTCGTTTTGGTTGCTGGCTTGGTCTATAGTTTGCTGCCTGGTTTGGTTGTTGCTGTTGTTTCATTATTTTGTTGCTGTTGGGTCTGTTTGTTGCTGCTTGGTCGTTTTGGTTGCTGGCTGATCTATAGTTTGCTGCCTGGTTTGGTTGTTGCTGTGGTTTCATTATTTTGTGGCTGTGCTACTTAACTGTAATGGCCATTTGATTGCTGCCTGGCCATTATTGTTCCATTAGTCCATTAGTTGGTAAAGTTTGAAGAATTTGATCACTGTTTGGTTTGTTGGGGTTATTAGCTGGTTCACCGTTTGTTTTGGTGTGGAGTTGTTGCTGTTACTGTTCCTGTTACCGTTGCGGCATTGCCATTGCTCACTCTTCTTTGTTCTTTCGCATTCCAGGTACACATCTCTGTTATTGTAATTCCTTGGTTCAAAAAGAATGAAGCCTGAAGTTTATGTTTGAAGTCTGCTGAATCATGTAGTCGTCCAAAGTCTATGCTTGATTACGTTCTGTTACTGTCTAATTAAATTTGTATTGCTAGTTTTGTTACGGAAAATGTAGCTAGACCAAAGATACACTATCATTAGATATGCACGTAAACCCGAATTAGTCTGTTGTATCTCTGTTCAATCTTCCCTACTCATGTGTGTAATCTCCAAACCTGTTAAATGATAGACCTTATGTTACAAGCAAGATTAGCTAGGGAGTTGTTACTCAACGGAATGACGTAATTAGATTAAAAAGAGTCGGGGGTGCATTTCATGTGACCCGACCCCAATTTTGGGCAAGAGTAAACAAAGCGTGTTAGGAACCACAGGCGCATTTCATGTGGTGTGGTTCGTAGCAAGTTTTAAGTAATTCGGAATCAACTCTTAAGTAAGATACAGTGGGATGTAGTTCGCTTTAGATTTGAATCAAAGGTACGCCTCGCCCAATAGTTACACTAATCACATAGCCGTCATAAATGTACATATAAATACTTAGATTTCGAGATGCGTCGTTTCTTAACGAATATCACGCCTTTCTCAACGAGTGTAAATAAGTAGTCGATCCGGGCGCATATTTAGTTTTACCTTTTTAAATACGGGTGTGCATTTCATGTGACCCAAATCCAAACCCCGAAATGTTGAATAAGAATATGTTGAGGATCCGGGTGCATTTCATGTGACGTGATTCGAAAGCATATTTTTTAAGCAACTTTCTCTTTCGTAAATCACAACCAATAATAAAAGCGGTAAAGGGGTATTAACTTGCACTAAGTACATAATTGTAAAAAGCGGATAGATAAGCCAAACACGACAGTTGAGCGACCGTGCTAGAACCACGGAATTCGGGAATGCCTAATACCTTCTCCCGGGTTAATAGAATTCCTTATCCGGATTTCCGGTTCGCGGACTGTTAAATAGAGTCATTCTTTTCCTCGATTCGGGATTTAACCGGTGACTTGGGACACCATAAATCTCCCAAGTGGCGACTCTGAAATAATTAAAATAAATCCCATCTCGATTGTCCTTTAATTGGAAAAACTCTTTGCATCCTTGCGGGTGCGTAAAAAAGAGGTGTGACAGCTCTGGCGACTCTGCTGGGGATATCTTTCGTTAGAATTCGAGCTCGGAATAACTGTTGTATTTGGCATATTTTATTATCCTGATTCTTTTACATGTTGGCATCAATGTGCAAATGTTGTTTTTACTGCTTTGATATTTTGTGAACTGTACATATAAATTGTGCCGAAACCAATCTCCTCTCTGAGTCTTCTAAATCATGAAGAAGGGTGCACTTCGTGTGACTTCTTTTCTGTATAGTGTCTAATTCCCATTTTAGAACGAGGTTTGGATAAGTTGCAAAACCGGTGAAGCTTCTGTATTCCCGGGTTGCTGCCTCCTCCTCGGCTCGAGCTGTCCGCTCGGGTAAGCCAAGTCTAGAACAGATAAACCCGGGTTTTTAAACCTAGAATAACAAAGCTTCATGCCGGATCCCTAGTAGGAAACGTTTATTTGCATCATGTCTCATTTGGCTTAGGGGACTCAACACAGGGGTTGGGTCCGTCTAGGACAGGTGACCTGAAATGAACAGACTATCCTGCTGCATCCTGTTTGTCTTGCGCATTTATCTGTTATAGACTTGCATGCTGACCGACTTTTAGAGATTAAAAAAAAAAAAAAAAAAAAAAAAAGAAAAGAAAAGGAAAAAATGTGTTTTGATAGAAATAGCTTATTTGTTTTCCTTTAGTAAAATGAATAAATAAATGATGTCGTTTGTTTCGTCAAAACCGAACTACGTGGGTTTGATTCTCATTGGATGTGAGATACGTAGGCAACCTCCATCAGGTCCAACTTCACCTTTGAAAAATGGCTGAAAAATCAAAACTAACTTCTGTACTAAATAAGTCGGTGACGCTGTTTTTAAAAAATAGCCGAATGTTCCCGAAAGGGACGCCGGAAGGCTAATTTCATATAAACGGCCACCTTTGGGTCAATTTTGATTTTGATCGATTTACCCCACAGCCTTAAAAGCCTTCGTCCCCGGGACGTTGAAAGGCCGTGATTGAAAACTGATTTTTTTTATTTTCTTAGCAAAACAAAGTTGTTTTTCTTATTTAAATCACCTTAATAAATGTGCAGGATGAGCACGAATCCAGAATAAATCATTTTCAATCTTTAGTGAGGTCCCTCAGCAGCTCCGTATATGGTGGAACGATTTGGAAGATAGTAGCAAAAAGGTCGTAGGGAGAATTTTGGGAGGTTTGGTTGATCTGTTGAATATCGAGCCAAGGGAGGACATCATCAAGGCACTAGTATCTTTCTGGGATCCGACCCGCAATGTGTTCCGTTTTGTTGACTTTGAATTGACGCCCACATTAGAGGAAATCGCGGGCTATGCAGGATTAAATGGGAAATTAAGAGGGCAATACCTGCTCTCTCCAAGACCGGTGTCTCCACATGGGTTTCTGGATTTGCTGAGCATTAGTCGGAAGGTGAAAAATGATGATCTGCTGAAAGGGTGTTGCGATCCCCAATTCTTATATCAACGGTACGGCGCTCCTCGGGGTTTTGAAGAGTCAAACCTTGGACTGACTCACGCAGGGAATAGAACCAAGTGGGAGGCCAGACGAATTCTAGCATTCATAACGACATTCTTGGGGATTGTGATTTGTCCGCGCGAAGATAAGAAAATAGAGATAAGTCTGGTAGGAATAGCCGATGTTGCAATCAAAAAGGCTACCAGCACGGTGGTCCCTTTGGTTTTGTCCGAAATCTATCGAGCCTTGACTGTATGCCGAGAAGGGGCAATTTCTTCCAAGGTTGCAATCTGTTACTCCAATTATGGATGCAAGAACACCTCCATCACCGAACACAATACATGAACCATGGGTTGACCGGAAAAACCTGTATCAGGGGTTTCGAAGAACGGATGATGGGTGCTGTATTCCCTGAAGGCGTCGAGGCATGGCTTGCACGACTGAGCTCAATAGAAGCCGATCAGATTGAATGGGCATTCGGGTGGTTACCCGATACCGAAGTAATATATATGGCAGCCGAGGAGTGTTATATCCTTCTGATGGGGATCCGCAGTGTCCAACCATATGTCCCTCACCGTGTATTACGTCAACTAGGAAGGTTTCAGGTTATTCCTACCGATCAAGACCTAAGGAAGTACGCCATTGAGTTGAGCCCGGGAGTTGTCTTCCCCGAAGAGAAGGTTAGAAGGCTGTGGCACGAATGTCGGTTCCTTGAGCCTAAAACCATGGTCCGGGAGCTATCTAAGGGAGAGGTGGACCCAAAGTACAACGTGTGGTTCGGGAAAAGATTTCAGATTCGTCGGAAATGTTCTAAAAGAGCCCATGTCCAACAATTCACGGAAGATTCACGGGAACAATGGGATTGGTTAGCAAAGGAGGAGGGGTACAGGACGAAGATTGGTAGGATAGAACAGCAGGTCCGGGACCTTCAGTTCGAGAAGAACATGCAAGCCGCCACCGACGAAGGAGACAAAAGAAGTTGGCACAAGAAAATGACTTCTTGAGAGCTCAAATCCAGCAAATGAAAAGAGATGCTGACAGACAGTCGAGGAGTCGGGCCGACGAAAAATTGATAAGGGGTTTGAGAAGCCAAGTCACCGACATCCAAAGAGAATTGGACGAGTCAAAAGCCCAAATAATGAGGATCCGTGCTAGCTGGAAAAAGGAGGCACATCAACATGCACTTCACCTAAAGCGGGTGGAAGAAGATTACACCGATATCATCACTAGCCTGAGGGAAGCAAATGTTGTCCTTAGGGAGCGGGTTTTCAAGCAAGCCCAAGATGCCAGAGCAGACCTCGACCGCTGCCACAATTTGATGGCCCGACTGCAAGGACAAGTGGATAGGCTCCTAGATCAAGTCACCAACAATGCTCGAAGATTGGGGGCGAAAAACCAGCAAATAGAGCGGCTACTCGGAGAAAGGGACATGATCAAGGATAGAATTGGAGAAATCGGGCACTATGTCACCATGAAGTGCCTAGCTTGTGAACGAATGCCCCGCGCCGACCTTTTCGCTTCAATTATGGGTTATGTTCATCGGATCATGGAAGAGTTGAGGGAACTGCACAAGGACCTCACACCAAGGCCCGCGGCAAGGCCGAATGATGCCTCGCAGGCCCCCAGGAGTTTTAGGGCATTAGATTTTTGATTGAAAATGTATTTTGAAATGTTGAGTCAAGCTAGTTGGCATTTTTATCTTTACTTTCCCAAGTTGAGCATTTTCTTTTGTTTTGCTGATGGTTGTAAGACGTGTTTTGTAACTACACGGTTTTATTTGATATAAAAGTTACTGAATTTTGCCACAATCTTGTTACCAGAACTACGCTCGGTCTGATTCACGCGGGGTCGTGATACGTAGGCAATCCACATAAGATTCGACCACCACTAAAAAGAAAGAAAAAGAATCCAAAGGTTAAATAACAATAAGGCTTGCAAAGATAGTCGAAAAAGAAAAAAGGAAAAAGAAAAAGAAAAAGAAAAAGAAAAAAGGGCCGGAATGACGCATGTTAAGAGTACATGTAGAAAGGGTTATTTGGTTAGGTGCATTGCATCCAACGTGCTATAACGTAGCTGTCAAACTCGGTGAACTAACAAGTTTGTTGCATATTCCAGAAAGTTTAGCAGTTGGTTTGACAGAATATCCTGGCCAGCCATCCCTACCGTACTAGATCCAAAGGACCAGTTACAGTAAGCATGTCGAGTTCCGGCAAGAGTCTCGAGGAAGAAAAATCCGAGCTACAAATCATGAAAGAAGAGGTAGACCGGTTAAAACAACGGATAACAGAGATGCACCTGGCCTGGGCCAGGGAACAGTCTTCACCAAACCGCCCTACTCTCGCTCCGGAACATCCGCCCATCGATCCTTCAACAAGCGCCCCGAGCTATCCATACTTTCAGGGGGAAAACCCATATGCCACCCACATTCCACCAGCCAAACCAAATCCTCCTCCAGTCACCCCTATTTTTGTGGCACCTCCACCTGCTCCTCTGCAAAGGCCGGCCAGCGAGCCATATGTTCGGATCCATGACAACTCTTACTATCCTCCAGAGCCTACTTTCAGGGCTCCTGAACCACAATCACATACACCTCACTGGGATAATCCGGCAGAACCGGAAAAGCACTTCCAAAGTTCGGAACACGAGGAAGTTGTCAGAAAAGTTAAAAGCCTGGAGCAGTCCTTCAGGAACATGCACGGTTTGGGCAACCAGGTCAGCGTCGCCTATAAAGATCTATGTCCATTTCCGGACGTCCAGTTGCCAGCAGGATTTAAAATGCCCAAATTCGACCTATACGAGGGGCATGGTGACCCAGTGGCCCACCTGCGGGGGTTTTGCAGTAAAATGAGAGGGGCCGGAGGACGGGACGAACTTCTGATAGCTTACTTCGGCCAGAGTCTGGGAGGATCTGCGCTGGAGTGGTATACTAGACAGGATCCCGGTAGATGGTTTACGTGGGATGATTTGGCTCAAGCTTTTATCGGCCAGTTCCAATACAATCTTGAGATAATCCCCGACCGCCTATCATTGCTAAAATTAGAGAAGAAGCCTGCTGAAAGCTTCAGGGAATTTGGTTTCCGATGGAGGGAACAGGCGGCCAGGGTAGATCCGCCGATGAGAGAAAGCGAGATGGTGGACTACTTCTTACAGACATTAGAGCCCACCTACTTCGGACATCTGGTAACGTCCGTAGGCAAATCATTCACTGAGGTGATAAAAATGGGGGTATGATCGAGGAGGGTTTGAAGGCCAACAAGATCATGAGTTACTCAGCACTGAAAGCCACCACTCAGGCTATCCAAAGTGGTACTGGAGGAGTACCGGGGAAAAAGAGGAGAGAGGAAGTTGCGGCCGTCGAGTCCGGGGCATGGTTCAGAAATAGAGGCCCCGCACCCCAATATAGCCCACCCCAACCTCACCACCAAAATTACTCCCACAACCCATATAGCCACCCGCAACATTACTATCCCGCACCTGAGCCCCATTTTACTGTCCACCATGCACAGTCCTATTCTGCACCTCCCGTTCATGCACCGTGGCGTGCACCAAACCCCCAGAACAATCATCCACCCCCAAGAGCTTACAGAAATCCCTCGGGCGCGAGTTTCCGTCCGAACCAGGCATTCAGGGGCGACAGGGCGCCGAGGCCAAAGACTTTCACTCCCTTAGGAGAGTCTTATACCAGTCTGTTCCACCGGTTGAAGCAAGTAGGTTTGCTGAATCCGGTTGAAGCTAAGCTGCCAAACCCTCTTCCGAAGAACCTGGACCATTCAGTGAATTGCGCCTACTGCTCGGGATGTCCGGGACATGATACGGAAAAGTGTTGGAGGCTGAAGACGGCCATCCAGGAGCTCATTGACACCCGCAGGATCGAGGTCCAGACTCCAACAGAGCCCAACATCAACCAAAACCCGCTTCCAACTCATCATGAGACCAATATGATCGAGTTGGTACGGACGGAGGAAGGAAAGGAGAAAGCCTCTCAGACCGTAATGATGATTAAGTCTAGCGGGCCAGGAACGAGAAAAGGGCCAAGCTTTGATGAATCGCCCAGTTGCAAGAAGGACATACCAGGAGAGTCGGAAGCAGGAAAGGAAAATGTGAACGAAGTACCGGTGAAGCCGGCCAAGATAGTTGTACCAGGGGCAGCAATCAAGCCCATTTTTACAGTAGCAGGCGTTCGAATGGATCCTTTCATCATCCGGCCGGCAACACAGTTGCCAGTAACCGATAGCCGGGCTGTCCCATGGAATTATGCTCGGATTACAACGACCTACAGAGGAAAGGAGGTGAAAGAGGAAGTTTGTGAAGCCCGAGGGTTGACCCGCTCGGGGAGATGTTTTGCCCCTGCGGAATTGAGGAAGACCACTCCGGCAGTATTGAAAAAGCCGGTCACCGATGAAGAGGCGGAAGAATTCTTGAAAAAGATGAAGCTGCATGACTACTCTGTCTTAGAGCAGTTAAAGAAGACTCCGGCGCAAATATCATTGCTATCCTTGCTGATACATTCTGAAGAACATCGGCAAGCATTGATGAAAGTCCTGAATGAGGCACATGTACCGGATAAAATCTCGGTGAGCCATTTGGAGAAGATCACCAATAGGATCTTCGAAGCAAATCGGATCACCTTCACCGATGACGAGTTGCCTGAGGAAGGCACTGAGCATAACAGGGCTTTATATCTTACGGTGAAGTGTGAAGAGGCGGTGGTTACCAAAGTCTTGGTCGATAATGGGTCCAGTGCTAACATTTGTCCTCTCTCTACACTGGGCAAATTGAAGGTAGACATCGGCAGGGTACGCAAGAACAGCGTATGTGTTCGAGGGTTCGACGGAGGAGGCAAAGCGTCGGTTGGTGACATAGTGCTAGTCTTGACAATCGGGCCAGTGGAGTTCACCATGGAATTCCAGGTGCTGGACATGGTGGTGTCATATAACCTCCTAATAGGGCGACCATGGATTCATGCCGCAAGAGCAGTTCCATCCAGCCTACACCAGCTCGTCAAGTTTGAATGGGACCAGCAGGAGATCGTCGTCCATGGAGAGAACGATCCACAATCAGGCACCATCATTCCCTTTGTTGAAACAGAAGAAGATGTTGGGCCGTGGGTGTATCAGGTCTGCGATGTGGTGTCCGCCCACCGAGTTCCGGAAGGGGAATGTATTCCCGGCGACAGAACAATTACCGCGGATGTCATGGTGGCGCATGAAATGTTGCGACATGGTTTCGTACCCGGTAAAGGGCTAGGTGCATCTCTGCAAGGAATTATACAACCGGTATCAGTGGTCGAAAACTTGGGAACCTTCGGCTTGGGATTCCAGCCAACCTCGGAGGACATCCGGCGAGCAAAGAGGAGTAAGCAGAAAACATGGGTGCTCCCAAAGCCTGTTCCACGCCTTTCCCAATCTTTTGTCAGGTCCGGAGCAAGAGGACATCCAGCGCCAAAGATTCCCGGTCCTACGATCAAGCCAGACGAAGAGTTCTTCAGGAAGTTCGAGGACCTATTCACAGATGTATGTATGCTCGAGGATGGTGAAGGATCCAGTCACGCCGAGATACAGTTTGTGGGACCAAAGGCAAAACTGAATAACTGGAAGGCTACTCCTCTCCCTGTCCGGAAGGAGTCTTGGTAGTTTGTCTTGGATTATTTTTCTTTCGAAATGTTGTGTTGGGGGTTTGTCCCCGGAGTGAAATCCCGTTGTTTTGTTCATTTTTGATTTAAGTTTGCAGTTTGTTTTCCCTTTGTACAATTCCCATCAATGAAATTTGGTTCCTTCGGGTCTAATTTTGTTTATCTTTTTTCTTCTTTTTACTTTTCTGAACAGCCTTCTTGCAACTGATCTTAATGATATGGCGTGCTTAAAGATTAATCAACCCAATCTAGAAAGTCAATCGGGTTTGGAAATAATAACGCATGAAATAAGAAGTGACGAGAGTGAGTCAGAGTACGGCGATGATGAAGCCGTAGAAGAAATCGGTGAAGAATTAAGTCACTTCGAGGAAAAACCCAAACCGAATTTAAATGATACTGAGGCCGTTAATCTAGGGAATGCTGATGACGTCAAAGAAACCCGGATAAGTGTCCATATTGAACCCAATCCGAGAGAAGAATTGATCAAAACACTCATGGAGTTTAAAGATATTTTCGCATGGTCGTACGACGACATGCCAGGACTCAGCACTGATCTAGTGGTTCATAGATTACCCACTGATCCGGCATATCCTCCCGTCAAGCAAAAGCTGCGGAAATTCAAGACGGAGATGAGTGTGAAGATCAAGGAGGAGGTAACCAAGCAGTTGCAGGCGAAAGTCATTCGTGTCACTCGATACCCGGAATGGTTGGCTAACGTAGTACCAGTGCCAAAGAAAGACGGAAAGATCCGAGTATGCGTGGACTATCGCAATCTCAACAAGGCAAGTCCTAAGGATAATTTCCCACTTCCCAATATCCATATCCTGATTGATAATTGCGCCGGACGCGAAATCGGATCCTTTGTGGATTGTTATGCGGGGTATCATCAGATTTTGATGGATGAAGAGGACGCAGAAAAGACGGCTTTTATCACACCGTGGGGGACTTATTGCTACCGAGTGATGCCGTTTGGTTTGAAGAACGCAGGAGCAACATATATGAGGGCGATGACTACGGTATTCCATGACATGATACACAAGGAAATTGAGGTGTACGTGGATGATGTGATCGTGAAATCCAGACGTCAAGAGGACCATGTTGCTGACCTCAGGAAGTTCTTTCAAAGACTTCGAAGATACGACATCAAGCTCAATCCGGCCAAATGTGCATTCGGAGTTCCGTCAGGAAAGTTGCTAGGATTCATCGTCAGCCGACGGGGCATTGAGCTGGACCCCTCCAAAATCAAGTCCATTCAGGAGTTAGCCCCGCCGAAGAATAAAACAGAGGTAATGAGTCTGTTGGGAAGGTTGAATTACATCAGTAGGTTTATTGCCCAGCTTACGGCAACTTGTGAACCCATATTCCGCCTATTGAAGAAAGACGCCGCGATAGAATGGACGGCAGAATGTCAGGAAGCGTTTGACCGGATCAAAGGGTATCCTGTCAAATCCACCCGTACTAGTTCCGCCTGAGCCAGGTAGACCCCTGATTCTTTATCTGACGGTCTTGGAGAATTCGTTTGGCTGCGTACTGGGCAGCATGATCTTACCGGCAGGAAGGAACGGGCCATTTACTACCTCAGTAAGAAGTTCACAGTCCACGAGGTCAAGTACACTCATCTAGAAAAGACATGTTGCGCCCCGACTTGGGTAGCCCAAAAGCTGAAACACTACTTGTCTTCTTACACCACTTACCTCATTTCGCGTTTGGATCCGTTGAAGTATATTTTCCAGAAACCTATGCCTACAGGGAGGTTAGCAAAATGGCAAATATTACTTACGGAGTTCGACATCATATACGTGACAAGGACGGCTATGAAATCTCAAGCCCTGGCCGATCACTTAGCTGAAAATCCCGTTGATGACGAATACGAACCTTTGAGGACGTATTTTCCAGATGAGGAAGTATTGCAGATTGAGGGGTTAGAACCAACCAAGGATCCAGGATGGAAGCTCTTCTTCGATGGAGCGGCAAACGCAAAAGGAGTCGGAGTAGGGGCTGTGCTCATATCTGAAACAGGACATCATTATCCTGTTACTGCTCAACTGCGTTTTCATTGCACCAACAATATGGCCGAGTACGAGGCATGTATCTTGGGGTTGCGATTAGCGGTGGACATGGATGTACGGGACGTCTTGGTCTTGGGGGACTCGGACCTTCTGGTACATCAGATTCAGGGAGAATGGGAAACCAGAGATTTAAAGCTTATCCCATATCGTCAGTGTTTGCATGATTTGACCAAACGCTTTCGATCGGTAGAATTCAAGCACATCCCAAGGATGCATAATGAGGTTGCCGACGCGTTGGCTACTTTAGCGTCAATGCTACATCACCCGGACAAGGTTCGTGTCGATCCGTTACATATCCATGTCCGGGATCAACATGCTTATTGTAATGTGATAGAGGAAGAGGTGGATGGTGAGCCATGGTTTCATGATGTCAAGGAATACCTCAGGTTAGGAGTATACCCAGGGCAAGCAACTGGAGATCAAAAGCGAGCTATTCGGCGGTTGGCGAACGGATTTTTCCTTAGTGGAGGGGTGCTGTACAAAAGAACTCCAGATTTGGGATTGTTGAGATGTATAGATACAAGTCAAGCCACAACAGTGATGACGGATATACACTCGGGAGTTTGCGGACCGCACATGAGCGGATACGTATTGGCAAAGAAGATTCTTCGAGCAGGATATTATTGGCTCACTATGGAGCGGGATTGTATAAATTTCGGGCGAAGATGCCATCAGTGTCAGATACACGGAGATTTGATTCATTCTCCGCCGACCGAATTGCATACAATGTCCGCACCATGGCCGTTTGTCGCATGGGGTATGGATGTTATTGGACCTATTGAGCCTGCCGCTTCCAATGGTCACAGGTTCATTCTGGTAACGATTGATTATTTTACCAAATGGGTGGAGGCCAAGACATTCAAATCAGTAACCAAGAAGGCGGTAGTGGACTTCGTACACTCCCACATCATTTGTAGGTTTGGAATTCCAAAGATGATCATTACGGATAACGGTGCAAATCTTAACAGTGGATTGATGAAAGAGGTATGTCAACAGTTCAAGATTACACACCGAAATTCCACACCGTATCGCCCAAAAGCAAACGGTGCGGTCGAGGCAACAAACAAGAACATAAAGAAGATATTGAGGAAGATGATAGAAGGGTCTAGGCAGTGGCATGAAAAGTTACCATTTGCGCTGTTGGGTTATCGCACTACCGTCCGGACTTCGGTAGGTGCAACTCCTTACTTGTTAGTATACGGGACTGAAGCAGTAATACCCGCAGAAATTGAGATCCCATCCCTCCGAATTGTCGCTGAAGCTGAGATTGACGATGATGAATGGGTCAAAACCCGATTAGAGCAATTGAGCTTGATCGATGAAAAGAGATTGACAGCAGTATGTCACGGCCAATTGTATCAAAAGAGAATGGCGAGAGCATATAACAAGAAGGTACGTCCCGGGAGATTTGAAGTGGGACAGCATGTGCTGAAGAGAGTTCTACCCCATCAGGCCGAAGCGAAAGGCAAGTTCGCTCCAAATTGGCGGGGACCTTTTGTGGTGACTAGAGTATTATCCAACGGCGCTCTATGTCTGACGGATGTCGAGGGAAGATGCACCGATATGGCTATTAATTCTGATGCAGTCAAGAGATATTATGTGTAATTCTTTAATGCATTTGTCAACGTTTGGTTTCGTTTGTGTGTACTTGGCAGTTTTCGGAGAATGAAATGACAGAGGCAAGTTTTCTACTACCCAAACACTTTAACCTTCGTTTCCCCATTTGAGCCTTAATTATTCTTTCATATACCCTCTTTCGGAATCATCAAGGAAGATGTGTAACAGAATAGAAAAGAAACAAAGAAGTAATACAAGAAAAAGTGAACTACGTTCGACCTGATTCCTCAAGAAGGATACGTAGGCGCCACACGGCTCGGTCATAATAAAATAAAAATCAAAAAAATCCCCCAAGCAACAAAACTGGGGCAGAAGTCATTGTTTCGTTTGAAAGATAGTGTGGATTCCGAAAGTTGCAATAAGCTAACCGTTGAGGCTAAACCCCTTTCTTCAACCTCACGCGCAGAAACCATATCAAGAACCAGAAAGACCTCTCGATCAGTATTTGAGAAGTGCCAAGTCATGTGAATGAAAGCCAAGAGTGACATCCCGACCCTCGATTGAATTCAGGATGCACAAGCCGAAAGGGGATAACGCTCTAGAGGGAATCTCAGGGGTGATACCCCGCCGCAAGGAAAGAAAGCATAAATGAGAGAGTCTTAACGGTGAAAACCCTCGCGGGCACCTTAAGGCGAAGGAAGTTGAGAGAAGTAAAATGAGAGAGTCTTACGGTGAAAACCTTCACGGGCACCTAAAGGCGACGGGAGATAGAGAGAAATGAGAGAATCTCATTAGTGAAAACCCTTTGAAGGGCACTGTGAGGTGGCAGGATGAGATGGTTACAAGATGTCCGCATGAGACAAGGTTGGGACATCCGTTTACCTCTAGCAGGACGCGGTATCAGAAAGTGATTGACATGAATAGACTGGGTAGTTTAATCTCAAAGGCGCGGCATAACATTGGATCAGGCACACATTCAGATAAGTTTTCCTATTTTTGAGTTCGGAAAAGTTTTTCTCTTCTTTTGTCATTTGCGGTCAGTATTCTTTTCTTTTCTTTCATTTTCGAAAATTGATTTTTCAAAGCTTACTACCAAGTCTCCCAAAGCAGTATATTGAAAGTGAATAGGCATTGGAACAAGGCAATGAGACGGAAGTCGTTACGATAGTGAGATTGGGATGACAGGCCGAGTGGAAGGTTCGCAAGAATTATGGAGTATGATGGACACATGTGGCATGTCCGAAAGATGATTTCACGCAACAGATCACCGGCTAAAAAGAGTCGGACCAAACCAAAGAGTGGAATAAAAGGAAAGATGAGAGGTCGTTCGTGGAAAAAGCATCTTCCCAAGCAAGCGTCAACGTCGTCCTCAAAGTTCGAGAGAGGCCAAGCAGCTGAGAGAGAATGGCCTCAACAAGAGTGGCACGACCACTCGCGGCCTTTTGAAACTAACAATTTTTCTTTGATTTAAAGGCAGGAAAAGAGGGTCCGACGGCAGAAAAGCATACCGTCCGGAAGTTTATCACACTGGGGCAGAAAATTTTCTCCGGTTGCGAAAATTTTCTGGAAAGCAAGACTCAGAGGATAAGTGTAGAAAGCAACACAAGATGGGGCGATCTTTGAGCCGGGTATCATCTCCAGCAGTTATTGGAAAAAGAAAAATGGCTTCGAGATTCCCCCAGCAGTATTACATCCTATAATTTGATCAAGGAAACAAAAGCGTGAGTCCCAGAAGAGGTAGGGGAAGAAGGAAGAGAATGAGGGGTGAAGGAAACAAAGAATACTTCCTCAGCAGCATCACCCCCAGCAGGCGAGTAAACAGTTCCAAAAATATCCCCAGCAGCCAGAAGAAAAGTAATACGACCGGGGGAAAGCAATTCCAAGACAGGATAATTCAGAAGAGAAGGTGTTCCGAGAGGTAACGCAGGAACAAGGATAGGGTACAAGAGGCAAAGGAAGGTAATCAAGATAGGATGAAAATCAGTGAGTAGTAGTTGAAGTCAGGGAGCCCGCCTGGAGAATGGAGTGGCGATTTAATTTTGAAGTTGTAGTTGAAGTCAGGGAGCCCGCCTGGAGAATGGAGTGGCGATTTAATTTTGAAGTTGTAGTTGAAGTCAGGGAGCCCGCCTGAAGAATGGAGTGGCGATTTAATTTTGAAGTTGTAGTTGAAGTCAGGGAGCCCGCCTGAAGAATGGAGTGGCGATTTAATTTTGAAGTTGTAGTTGAAGTCAGGGAGCCCGCCTGGAGAATGGAGTGGCGATTTAATTTTGAAGTAGTAGTTGAAGTCAGGGAGCCCGCCTGAAGAATGGAGTGGCGATTTAATTTTGAAGTTGTAGTTGAAGTCAGGGAGCCCGCCTGAAGAATGGAGTGGCGATTTAATTTTGAAGTTGTAGTCGAAGTCAGGGAGCCCGCCTGGAGAATGGAGTGGCGATTTAATTTTGAAGTAGTAGTCGAAGTCGGGGAGCCCGCCTGGAGAATGGAGTGGCGATTTAATTTCGAAGTTGTAGTTGAAGTCGGGGAGCCCGCCTGGAGAATGGAGTGGCGATTTAATTTCGAAGTTGTAGTTGAAGTCGGGGAGCCCGCCTGAAGAATGGAGTGGCGATTTAATTTTGAAGTTGTAGTTGAAGTCGGGAAGCCCGCCTGGAGAATGGAGTGGCGATTTAATTTCGAAGTTGTAGTTGAAGTCGGGGAGCCCGCCCGAAGAATGGAGTGGCGATTTAATTTTGAAGTTGTAGTTGAAGTCGGGGAGCCCGCCCGAAGAATGGAGTGGCGATTTAATTTTGAAGTTGTAGTTGAAGTCGGGGAGCCCGCCCGAAGAATGGAGTGGCGATTTAATTTTGAAGTTGTAGTCGAAGTCGGGGAGCCCGCCCGGAGAATGGAGTGGCGATTTAATTTCGAAGTTGTAGTTGAAGTCGGGAGCCCGCCCGAAGAATGGAGTGGCGATTTAATTTTGAAGTTGTAGTTGAAGTCAGGGAGCCCGCCTGAAGAATGGAGTGGCAATTTAATTTTGAAGTAGTAGTTGAAGTCAGGGAGCCCGCCTGAAGAATGGAGTGGCAATTTAATTTTGAAGTAGTAGTTGAAGTCAGGGAGCCCGCCTGGAGAATGGAGTGGCGATTTAATTTTGAAGTAGTAGTTGAAGTCGGGGAGCCCGCCTGGAGAATGGAGTGGCGATCTGTTTTAATTCGGTAGAGGAAAGCGGTAGGATGTAACAGAAATCTCCGGCATGAATCCAAGTTCATAAGAAGAGAAGAAGCATCAGAAGGAACGCCAAGTCAGACAGGATGGCAAGGAGCGCGACAAGATCAAGTTAAAAAGGATAGATAAGAACTTGTAGTACTGTAACTTAGTCTAGCTTCTTGTTTTTCGTTGCTTAGTGCGGTGTAACAAGGAAATCAGCTGAGCGGTGATAACAGCAGTAACAGCGGCAGCAGCAGTAACAGCGAGATCGCAACAGTCATGGTAGTCCCAGCTACCAGAACTTCCCGAACTACATTGACCTGATTCCCTTTTAGCCGGGGATATGTAGGAGACCTTTGAAGCAAGGTTCGGTCAAAACTTTTCCAAAATGCTTCATACGGAGTACTCGAATGGGCAAAATCGCTTATATCCGCTCACTTATCTTTGCACGAAAACTCTGCGTGTTTACGCGCAAAGAGTGGCAGCTGTGAGCACGTGATTTTTGCCTTACTTGAGAAGTACTCCCAGAAAATTCAAAAATAAAAAATAGTTTCGTATTGGGTATGATTTTTGTGATTTTGTGTTATTTTATCTTTTGTGTGCACATTTATTTATTTAAATTAAAAATACAAAAAAATATATGCTAAGTTTTGCATTTTTCAGTGTTTGATATCGAAGTCATGTGATTTACATTTTTTTTTTTAGGTGATATGTAATTGTGTACGTTAATTGTAGTAAAAAATAGCGGTGTTATGGGTTAGTATATATACATATGTGTGTATATATATATATATATGTATATATATACATATATATATATATATATACACATACACATATAGTACATCATGAAGATCCGATCTGGGCCAAAACTTAGTCTAAAAGCCAGGCCCAAACGAATTTCCTCTAATCCAGCCCAAATACCCGTCCAGCTTCAGCCTGTGTAACGCTCGATCTGGACCGTTGGATTTTATTATCCAACGGCCCAGATTATTCCTTTAATTCCAAAATACATTCAGCCTATGACTTGACCAAACGACACCGTTTGGTTTAAGTGAGAAGATCCTGATCGTTGATCAAGTTTGATCCAACGATCAGGATTTAACTTCTCAAATCATATATAAGGCTCATTCCATACCCCGCCCCCCCAAGCCGGACCCCCCCCCCCTCTCCCTTCATCTCCCTCAGGAGCTCTCAAACACCCAGCGTAACGCCGCCGTGCCCCGCCTGCCGGAAATCGCCTCACGGCGGTTCCGGTAGGCCAATGGCCACCAAACCAATGCCAAAACCTCCCCCTCACCTCCCCCGTCACGGATCCGGCCTTCGCTAACCTCGAATCACCACCCAACGGCTCGAATCTTCATTCAAAGATTCGAGTCAAAACCCAAACTACGCCAAACTTCACCAAATTCACACCACAGTCTCCTCACACCTCCCTCGTACCCCCGTCGACTTTCGTTTACCTCGAATCTAACCAGAAATGCAAAAGCCCCAAATCCGAGCCCAAGAACCCTAGAATTCCAAGATTAGGGATTTTGTCCGAGTTTAAGAATTTGGAGTCAATAGGCTCTAATTGGAGTGTTTTTCGTTCGAAAAACACTTCAATTAAAGCGTGTTCGCTTCAAAAATGCAATCTCAAGTCCGTGGAAGCCTGAGTTTGTTCGAGTTCGGATTGCCTTCGTTAGGTATTTCAATCTTCTTCTGTTTTTAGTGGTTTGTGTGTTCTTTGTTAGTTTCAATTCGTTTAATTTTCTTCTTGGCCGTCCTTAGTTGTCATTTCTTCTCCAAGACCTTTTGTTTTGGTCAATTGTTTTCTGTATCGCTTAGTTGAATGTGTTAGTTATAGGATACGAACTCGCGTCGATTAGCGTCGTCGAATAGTTAACTTTGCATATGTCCGGCATTCGTTGAAATTTCAGAATCATTGTTAGCCAATTAATCTGTTATCATTGCTATGTGTTGTAGTGGATTAGATGTCATCTTCTAATTACCTAGGTTGAGTTATTTGAATTACCACACAGTAATTAGCATTCCTGGATTGAATGGGACTGTTTGATTGGTTTGAAACTGAAATCATGGTTCAAATTAGCTGACTAGGAAATCATGGGTTAACATTTAGAGTATTTAGTGTCCTGCACATGAGGCAAGTCAGTGGAATCCACTGTCACAACAGAGCAGCCCACCAGTGCCCTGCACTTATCAGTTTTTAATTATGAAAACCCCATACTTAGACATGGTTTAGTGGGTTGGACAGAAGGAGGATGGGCAAGGGGCTGTTCTGCAGAATCTGGATGTCCTAGGTGTTGTTTTTGGTTATAAATAGATAGGCATTGATACATAAAAGGGGGATATTCACTGAGGGACATTAGAGAGTACCTGGAGAATACTTGAGAGTATCTGGAGAGCAAAAACAAAACAGTCACACTGGAGAGAAAACCTGGAGAGAAATATAGGCAGCAAGAATACCTTTTGATACACATATAGGAAGATACAGAGAGAAAGGCTACTGTTTCATAGGATTTGTGATCACTGCTTCGATTGTTTGCTTCAGTGGTCGAGTTGTTTGGCCATTGTTGTTGCTATGGTGTTCCTTTGAGGCTGTTGGTCAGTAGTGTTGTTGCTCTTGGTCGTTTTGGTTGCTGGCTGGTCTATAGTTTGCTGCCTGGTTTGGTTGTTGCTGTTGTTTCATTATTTTGTTGTTGTTGGGTCTGTTTGTTGCTGCTTGGTCCAACATTGTGCTGGTTCAGTGTTGTTGAGGTTGGTCCAGTTTGTTCTTCTTGGTTGTTTGTTGCTGTGCTACTTGGCTGTAATTGCCATTTGATTGCTGCCTGGCCATTACTGTTCCATTAGTCCATTAGTTGGTAGAGTTTGAAGAATTTGATCACTGTTGGGTTGTTGGGGTTATTAGCTGGTTCACCATTTGTTTTGGTGTGGAGTTGTTGCTGTTACTGTTCCTGTTACTGTTGCGGCATTGCCATTGCTCACTCTTCTTTGTTCTTTCGCATTCCAGGTACACATCTCTGTTATTGTAATTCCTTGGTTCAAAAAGAATGAAGCCTGAAGTTTATGTTTGAAGTCTGTTGAATCATGTAGTCGTCCAAAGTCTATGCTTGATTACGTTCTGTTACTGTCTAATTAAATTTGTATTGCTAGTTTTGTTACGGAAAATGTAGCTAGACCAAAGATACACTATCATTAGATATGCACGTAAACCCGAATTAGTTTGTTGTATCTCTGTTCAATCTTCCCTACTCATGTGTGTAATCTCCAAACCTGTTAAATGATAGACCTTATGTTACAAGCAAGATTAGCTAGGGAGTTGTTACTCAACGGAATGACGTAATTAGATTAAAAAGAGTCGGGGTGCATTTCATGTGACCCGACCCCAATTTTGGGCAAGAGTAAACAAAGCGTGTTAGGAATCACAGGCGCATTTCATGTGGTGTGGTTCGTAGCAAGTTTTAAGTAATTTGGAATCAACTCTTAAGTAAGATACAGTGAGATGTAGTTCGCTTTAGATTTGAATCAAAGGTACGCCTTGCCCAATAGTTACACTAATCACATAGTCGTCATAAATGTACATATAAATACTTAGGTTTCGAGATGCGTCGTTTCTTAACGAATATCACGCCTTTCTCAACAGTGTAAATAAGTAGTCGATCCGGGCGCATATTTAGTTTTACCTTTTTTAAATACGGGTGTGCATTTCATGTGACCCAAATCCAAACCCCGAAATGTTGAATAAGAATATGTTGAGGATCCGGGTGCATTTCATGTGACGTGATTCGAAAGCATATTTTTTAAGCAACTTTCTCTTTCGTAAATCACAACCAATAATAAAAGCGGTAAAGGGGTATTAACTTGCACTAAGTACATAATTGTAAAAAGCAGATAGATAAGCCAAACACGACAGTTGAGCGACCGTGCTAGAACCACGGAATTCGGGAATGCCTAATACCTTCTCCCGGGTTAATAGAATTCCTTATCCGGATTTCTGGTTCGCGGACCGTTAAATAGAGTCATTCTTTTCCTCGATTCGGGATTTAACCGGTGACTTGGGACACCATAAATCTCCCAAGTGGCGACTCTGAAATAATTAAAATAAATCCCATCTCAATTGTCCTTTAATTGGAAAAACTCTTTGCATCCTTGCGGGTGCGTAAAAAAGAGGTGTGACACCTATTTTCATGCCCTAGCTTTAATTTTAATAGTGGAATCAGTTGTTTGCAATATTATATACGATTTGTAATTGAGTTGAATAGATTTGGGCCATTTGGAGTCGGATACTCGTGGCAAGGGCATCGTTCCCTAGTTTATTTTTGTACTAGTTTGAGGTAAGTGGCTTGTCTAACCTTGTGTGGGGGACCTTTTCCCTTCGGACTTCTTATGTGATGATTTAAATGCCTTGTACGCGAGGTGACGAGTGTGTACTTATGCTAATTGTTGAAAACTCTACTTTACTTGAGTTGCTTAAACTTTGTTTCTCCGTTATTTGACTTATTTCAATGCAAGATTTAATCCGTGTTAGTTAGAGATGTATGACCAGATAGAATTAACTGCTTAATTGCCTTAATTGAAGTTATGTGAAGCATGTTAAGCCAGAATTTAACTGTTACTTGTATTTGTGTACTTCATTCTCTTAATATTTCCCTGATTTGGTTGCGTTTTAACATTGGGACTACGGGTTCAATTCCTAGAAGATCCTTGCTATTGATATTATGGACTACGGGTTCGATTCCCGGGAGATCCTTTGCTATTGATATTATGGACTACGGGTTCAATTCCCAGAAGATCCTTGCTATTGATATTATGGACTACGGGTTCAATTCCCGTGAGATCCTTTGCTATTGATATTATGGACTACGTGTTCGATTCTTGAAAGATCCTTTGCTATTGATATTATGGCTACGGGTTCGATTCCTGATAGATCCTTTGCTACTGATATAATGGACTACGGGTTCGTTTCCCGGGAGATCCTTTGCTATTGATAAGGTGGATTACGGGTTCGATTCCCGGGAGATCCATTATATTTAAATGTGGTGGACTACGGGTTCAATTCTCGGGAGATCCACTTGACAATTGAGGAATACTTGTTTGTATTATTTTCCTTACTTAGCTTAATTGTCATTGACTTGTAGCTTCTATCCTATTTTTATTGTTATTTAAGATTATTCCCTGATGTATATTATTCATTATTGTTGTTATGTTTATTCTCAGTAGGGCCCTGACCTTTCTCGTCACTACTCAATCGAGGTTAGGCTTGGCACTAACTGAGTACCGCTGTGGTGTACTCATGCCTCTTCTGCGCATGTTTTTCATGTGCAGATCTTGTGAGCATGTGATTTTTGCCCTAAGCAATAAATTCCAAAATTAAAATAAATAATATTTTTTTCGAGTGCAATTACATGTCTTGATTGAAATTAGATGCATTTGTGTGATTGAATAATTAGAGATTAAAATAAAAAAATAAAAAAAAGGTTAAATATATGCATTTTTGAATTAAGTAGTTAAAAAAAATTAACAAAAAGAGCATTAATAGCGGAAATTAAGGAAGAATTAGTAGAAAATTATCAAAAAATATCAGAAAATTAGTGGAAGTAGAAAATTGAATAATTGAAAATAATACTAAAAGAAAAATGAAATACAAAAGAAATACCACAAAAAATAATTAAAAATACAAAGAAATTACAAGGGAAATACAAAAATAAGAGATTTGGGCCAAATGCCAGCCCAAATGCATTGGCCCAAACCGTTCTGAGAGATCCGGTCCAAATGATTTAAATTGAAGCGATCCCATCCATTCATCTCTCCAAATCCAACGGTTGAGGATTTATGCGGAGTTAATTAATTAATTAAGCTTTTGGAATTGATTTGGACCGTCCAAGCCTTATGATCTAACGGACAAAAGCCCACCCCCACCTAACTTTGAACGGCACCGTTTAATGCAAGATAATACTTACCGTTGATCTTGATTGATCCAACGGCCAATGACCAATCAACCATGATGGGTATTTAAACCCCATCTCTAAGAGACGGCCGACCATTTCACCATTTATCCAAACCCTAGCCGCCCTATCTCTTCTTCTCTCTTCATCTTCTTATTCAAGCTTCGCCGGCCATGAGAGACGGCCGGCCATTTCACCATTTATCCAAACCCTAGCCGCCCTATCTCTTCTTCTCTCTTCATCTTCTTCTTCAAGCTTCGCCGGCCATGGATACTGGCCGTTTCTCATGGACATATTCGGCCAACCCTAGCCCCAAAATCTCTCATATTCCACTTCTCCACCACAAGCCACCATAAAAACCACCAAGAAACCATGAAAACCCTCATCTTGAAACTCCGGTCATCAAAGTTCATCTCCGCTGACCAAACCTATGAGAACGGCTTCCATATTAACACCAACCAACCCTCATCTCCTGATCTTTCACCCCTCACCAACATTTTCCCTCGAATATTACCCCAGCTCCTCAAATCTGAAATAAAGTCGTCGGAAACCTAACTCTGGCGACTCAAACAAACCACCACCCAAAAATCCCACCTTTTCCACCTCTAACACCCATCCCCAAACAAAAAGTCTTCAAAGCTGAAGTCTTGAATCTGAAAGAAGAAAACCAGAAAAAGAAAATAAGAAAAAGAAAAGAAAAACTGGAAAAAGTAAAAAAAAAAAAGAAAGAAGAAGAAAAAGAAATAAGGAAGCTTATGAGTCAAATCCTGCAAGCTAAGTCTTTCTCTTCCCCTTTATTGCTTATTTTTTCTGTGATTTTTGTTTGGCGTTGTTTGATTCTTTTGTTTCCAGTATGTTCTAGTAGGTTAGCCGTTTAAACAACTGCATGATAGATTAGGGTTTTCGTCCTTGAAAAATCCCTGTTTATTCTGTTTCTCTGTTAAGATCCGTCTTTCTTTGATTAACCCTTCTTCATCTTCATGTCTATTATCATGCCTTTTACTTAGATTTTCTTCTTTAAACGTATGAATCACTGCATGTTTAGATTAGTTCTTATCCTCTAGAAATTTCTGTTATTCTATTTAAGCCATGCTTTCGTTTGAAGCTTCTTTCATAAGTTTTACCCTGTGCTTGGTCAAGAACATGTAAACATGATTAGGTTTTTCAGTAGCCTTTTGAACATAAGAAAGTTCTTACTATGCCTGCTTCATGATTGATTGATACACTGCGTTATGGAATCTGAATTATAAGTCTTTGACTAAAATTCAACAATATTTAACTTCCTCGGATTCGGGATTAGCCGGTGACTTGGGACGCCATTATCTTCCCAAGTGGCAACTCTGAAAAATTAAATAAAATCCCGAACCGATTGTCCTTTATTTGGAAAAACTCCTTCCTCTTTGTTATTATATCCTTCTCGGGTATTTGAACATTGAGGTATACCCTATTCTCTTAATTGAGAACTTTCATTAAAAGTCGGGGTAGTAAAAAGGGAGGTGTGACAGCTCTGGCGACTTTGCTGGGGAAAAGCAACCCAGAAGTTCGGTTTTAGGGTTTAAGAATTCGAGCTCATTAGAATCGCCGTCCTCGATATTATTTGACTTTGTTAAGTGCTTTGAACAACATGCTATGTGTTTTACCGTTTTGATATTATATGGATTGTATATATAAATTGTGCCGAAAACCCTTCTCTTCTTCACCTACGGGGATGTGCTTACTGGTAGAGACTCCCTTTCTGTTAAGTCATACCCAAAATAAGAAACAGATGCCGGATAAGTTACAAAGCCGATTGACCCCGCGGATCACCGGTATGTAGCCCCCTCCTCGATCTGAGTTGTCCACTCGGGTACATGGTCTAGTACTCTATGAAAACACAAGATATTAAACATAGGTCTAGGACGATTATTTGCATCATAACTGACTTAGGTGACTAAACACAGGGGTTGAGTCCATCTAGGACAGGTGACCCGGTAATTAAAGACCGAGCATATTATATGTTGCATTTCTAATTGTCTTTGATAATTATGCGGACCGGCAAATTCCTGAGAAAATAGAAAGAGAATGTTTGTAAATAGAAAAGAAAAGAGAGAGATATTGGCAAAAGAGTTGTTAGAAATTTGAAAATCAGAAAATCGGAAAAAATATTGTTGTTAAAATAATTGGTCAAATAATCTGACCGAACTACGCAGGTATGATTCTCGCCAATAGGTGGGATACGTAGGCAACCCTTAAACGGGTCCAACCACCATTTAGAAAATGACAAAAAAAATATTTATTTTGTTTCAATTAATCGAGGTGATCGCTATTTTTAGAAGTAGCCGAATGTTCCGAAAGGACGACGGAAGGCTGTTTTGGCAAAATGGCCACTTCGAAAGTTGTGTCTTTTCCTTTTTAAAATAAAAACCCGAAAAGTGAAAATTTGCTTTGAAAAATATTTTCCTTTTTCTAGATAAAATCGCCTTTAATAAATGTGCAGGATGAGCACGATACAGAATGAACCCTTCACTTTAATGAATAGAATCCCTTTGAATCTCACGCCATAGCCAAGAGAGATAGTTTCAGATTCCTTGGATCGGTGATTCAGAGGGACGGCGAGATAGCCAGGGATGTCACTCACCGTATAGGGGCAGGGTGGTCGAAGTGGAGGCTTGTACCAGGAGTCTTGTGTGATAAGAAAGTACCACAGAAACTCAAGGGGAAGTTTTATAGAGTTGTGGTTAGACCTGCCATGCTGCATGGGACGGAGTGTTGGCCGGTGAAGAAATCTCATGTTCAGAGGATGAAGGTCGCGGAGATGAGGATGCTTAGGTGGATGTGCGGGCTCACCATGTTATATAATATTAGGAATACATTTATTCGGAAAAAGGTGCGGGTGG
Organism: Nicotiana noctiflora; assembly: GCA_032618575.1. Taxonomy (NCBI): domain Eukaryota; kingdom Viridiplantae; phylum Streptophyta; class Magnoliopsida; order Solanales; family Solanaceae; genus Nicotiana; species Nicotiana noctiflora. The sequence continues at coordinate 60,442 of JASVEL010001761.1, forward strand.
CCCCAGTGGATGAGAAGATCCAAGAGGCGAGGCTTCGGTGGTTTGGACATGTGCGGAGGAGGAGCCCCGATGCCCCGGTGAGGAGTTGTGAGCAGCTAGCGGTGGTCGGTGTGAGGCGAGGCCGAGGGAGGCCTAAGAGATACTGGGGAGAGGTAATTAGGCAGGACATGGCCAGGATGCGGATTTACGAGGACATGACCCTTGATATGAAAGTATGGAGGTCTAGTATCAGGGTTGTATGATAGGGGCTTCTAGATATTTCGTACTCCTTCCCCGGGGTTGGGTGAGGCGTGATAGGGCTACCCTTAGAGGATTCGTGTATTGGTTTGTGTCCGCTTATGGTAGTAATTTCTAGTGGTTAATGTTTTAATATTATTGCATGCCAGTTTATTTATGGTACATATGACTCTTATGTTTAGATGATTATTTATGCGATGTTTGCTGGAATAACTAATGTTGTTTGTGTTTTTGTTTTTTTTTGTTTGCCTTTCCCTTCCCTGCGCCGAGGGTCAATTGGAAATAGCCTCTCTGCCCTCTCGGGCAGAGGTAAGTCATGTCTACATATTACCCTCCCCAGAACCCACTTTGTGGGAATATACTGGGTTGTTGTCGTTATTGTTGTTGACGAGATTTTGTTGACTTTATTTGTGTTTGCAAGAAAGCAATCACGTGTTTCCTCTCAATTTTTGAGGCATCATAGCAGCAAGGATCGTTCTTTTTCGGCAATTGTCATATGATCATGGATTTTGGCATCCTTACCATGAGCTACTTTCACTAAAGGAAAATTTTAATATAGAAAAATATTAGAAATTACATAAAGAATTTACTTTAGCGGTTAATTGAATGAGAATATAGTTGAACCATATATGGACAACAAGCAGACACATTTGATCAAGGGAAACTTGTGGAAAGACACACTACCTCGAGCACATAAATTCTAGATGTCTCACGTGATTAGTGTCGCACCTCCTTTTTCAGCTGACCCGCGAGGGCGCGATAGAGTTTTTCCAATTAAAGGACAATCGAAACGGGATTTATTTAATTAATTCAGAGTCGCCAATTGGGAGATTTATGATATCCCAAGTCACCGATTAAATTCCGAATCGAGGAAAAGAATAACTCTGTTTAACAGTCCGTGAACCACAAATCCGGATAAGGAATTCTGTTAACCCGGAAGAAGGTGTTAGGCATTCTCGAGTTCCGTGGTTCTAGCACGGTCGCTCAACTGTCATATTTGGCTAAAGTACTTGATTTCAATACATATTATCCTATTTGTGCATTTTTTAGAAATAATTACTGCTTTTTGTCAAATTATTTTATTTTTTAAGAAAATGAACGTCGTTTAAGGATATGTTTTTAGATCACGTCACATGAAATGCACCCGGATTCTCGATACATTTTTATTCGACATTTTTGGATTTGGATTGGGTTGGATTAAATGCACACCCGTAATAGGAAGTTAATAATATGATCATACGAGTTTTTTTGAAAATATTGACAGCTTTCATCCAACAATCCTTGTTTTCTTCCTTCCTTTTATTTAAAAAGGAAAATAATCCAATAGCCAACAAAATTTCATTGTTTCATCTGTCAAATCCTATGTATGCTAATAGAGAGGAAAAACTAAAAAAAGTAATGATTGAAACTTTGAAGTCACTTAGAATTTCAGAACTAAAATAATAAAAAAAAAACTTGACTAAAAATCTACAAAAACTAACACCAAACAAGAAAACTAATTATACTTTCATGATAGTTTAAAATAGTATCAACAGAATCTCTACTCTAACGACTAAACCTTAAATGAGCTTAGCGATAACTTCAACCTTAAGAAAAGACACGATTTCCACTATTATTAATTCATTCCAAGGGAACCAAAAGAGTGAACTTCAATATCATTTTTATGAATAACAAAAAAAAACAAGCAATAAAGTAGAGAGAGAGTAAAGGATGGTGGTGCTTATTTCAACAAAGTAAAAAAACTGACTATCAATCCTCATGTCGTTTGTAGCATTTTAACTATGACTGTTACTCGAATCCTACTTAGCAACATACTGAAATTTATTTAGTCGCTTGAACACTATTACTAATACCAAAGTGAACAGATCAACCGTCTTGGCTTGACATTACGATTACAACTAGTCATATAATAATTAAAAGGGACTTATTTACAGGCTAATTGTATTGAAGAACTACTGCCAAGTTAAAACTATCACAAAGTAGCTGAAAGAAGCTTAAATAGTCCATTATGTTACAAATAAGTCCAATCAAGTGCTTTAGATACAATTACGATATGAAATATCCAGGCAGAATAAATCTATCTAATTCAACATAGTAATAATTTTAAACAAGGTGTCAGCTTCATTTTTAACAAATAAACAGCTTTAACTTTTTAATTTTTCATATAGCTAACAGATGAAGATACATCAAAGTTGACTTGAAATGTGTACCTGAACAGCAAAATGAAAGGAAGATAATCAGTACGGGCAGTAATTCCAGCAGCAGCAACAGAACAATCTTAAAACAGTAGCAAGTCCCCAGGAATAACAATTTCACAACCCAGAAATGCCAAATGCGATTGCAAATAGAAATAGAAGAAACCAGCAGTAAAGTAAAATAATTTTTGGTTTTAGACACTCTAAGGAAAGGAAACTTCAAACTCAAAATGAAACACAGTTGCTTCTCAAATGACTTCACTCTCAGTATTCACTCTTAGAATTCTTAAAATCTCTTAGCTTTTTTAAAAAATCTATTTTCTGTGTGTATGAAAGTTTGTGTGTTCTAAAAACTCTCCCTGTATGTTAAAACTCTATGTCCTTTTATAGATGAATAACAGAACCAACAGCCCCCTTAAACTTGTCAAAAATCCCCCTATTGCCTTGAACATGCCTCTGTTTAACCTTTTTAATCCCCCCATGTGAGTTCTCATTTTCCAGCTCTTAAGAGCATTTAGCAGCATTAAAAAACCGATTTCTTGCCCTGATATTCTCTGCCCAGCCTACTACTTCATGTCTAATCCCATTTTTAAAATCAACAATGTATTAGCAGCCGTATTGTTTAATCCAGGCATGCCTTCCCTTTGTAATATGATACCCATGTGATCTCTGACAGTGTTTTTAAACAGTCATCAATCCTTAAACTATTTCATTAGTTCACTCAGTTCACAACTTACCTATTCTAAAGGTTCATCGGCCTAATGCTTGCAGAAACAACACAAAGAACACAATTAACTATCCTGTTTCTTTTTTTCCTTAGTCAAACATCAAAACAATCAATTACTAGGCTAATGGAATTGATAACAATGATATGAAAGAAAGTATTTTGTGTAATTGACACCAACAGAAAAAACCCATCCAGAATAACTTAAAGAGATCAACAGATTCCAGACATCCAAATTGATTAATTCATTTTAACGCGACTAAATCAATCATTTATGATGAACTAATCTATAAGTTTGCACATATCAATAGACATGGTTCATCACAGTGGGCACAGAAAGGAAACATAAGGAGGAAAAGTATGAAATTTAAACAAAAGATAACAAAAGAAAAGGGTTTTAACGAAAAATACCCGGAACTCAGGCGAATGGAACACTTCACAACCCTCGTCTCTTTGATTTGGACTGAAATGGAGTTTAATTTCATATTTCCATTATGGAAACATACGACTAAGGTCTAATTCAACCCAAAGATCCTCACAGTTATTTGAATTATTGTTAGGGCTCCGTTCGATCGATCTAAAATTCAAAGATTTCTAGCTTGATTCGAACAAAACATGCTTTAATTTAGGGATGGGGAAGGTCAGGTGAAGCTGGGGTGTGACTTTAGGAGTGATTAGTGTATGTTTGAGTTTGGTTCAAATCTTCAAACAAAGATTGGAGAAGCAATAGGCTGATTCGATCCAAACCATGTACGGGGTTGGGATGGGGAGGTTGAGGCGAGTGTGCGGTGTAAAAAAGGGAGTGTTTGGCCACCGTCCGATGCCGTAGGCGATTTCAGGCAGGCGAAGGACGGCGGCGTGAGGCGTGGGCCGGTTAGTCTCTGAGGGAGACGAAGGGTGTGAGCGGGGTGTTTTGGAAGCGGGGCTGGGTAGGATGAAAATACTATATAGTGAGGGGTGGATTTGATCTTGGCCGTTGGATAAATTACGATCAACGGCTTGGATCATTTAATTAATGAGGAACGACGCCGTTTGGTTGTGTTTTAGGATTGGGTTGGTCCGGGAAAAATAGGTCGGGACAAATGGGAAGCTTGAGGCTGTTGGATGTGATCAAATGGATGGCTCAGATTTGAGATACTCAAACGACATAGTTTGGTTGATCTCTTAGACGGATTAGATCTATAGCGTGTATAAGGGTAGTTGGATTGGGCCTGTGATGAGAAATGGCTTGGGCTGGTGGAAAATGAGGCCTGGTCCGAATTTCTTCTTTCTTTTTGTTTCTTTTTTTTTGTTTTAATTCCTAATTAAAAACCAAAAAATCCTAGATTAAATCATGAAATTACTTAACAAATTCTAATTAATTTTAAATAGTAATTATCACGAGTAATTAAATATAAAAAAACAATCACACGATTTGGACACTAAACACTTTAAAATACAAAAATACAATATTTTTTTCATTTTTTTGTAAGGTAAGTAATTTACTAATTAAGTCAAAATTTTAAAATTAAATCCTAAATGCTATTACAACATATTTTTTGTATTTTTATCAATTTAATCAAATAAACATGCACCCACAAAATACAAATAATAAGAGAATTAACACAAATATCCACACATATTACAAACGATACAAAAACGATTTTATTTTGAATTTTTTGGGAGTAATTCTCATATAGGGCAAAAATCACGTGCTCGCAGCTGCCCCTCGTTGCGCGTAAACACAAAGAGTTTTCGTGCAAAGATAGTGAGCAAATACGAGCGACCGAGCTGACCGTTTGAGCACTCCGTGTGAAGCACTCCGCGTGAAGCATTTTGAAAATAAGAAGCATTTTGCCCGTTTGAGCACTCCGTGAGAAGCATTTTGAAAAGATCTTGACCGAGCTTTTGCTTCGTGAGGCCTCCTACATATCCTGGGCAAAATAGGAATCGGGTCAATGTATTTCGGGTAGTTTCGGTAGCTGGGACTACAATGATATTGTGATTCTGTTGTTACTGCTACTGCATGTCGTTACCACTGCTTTTACTGAGCTCCTTATTACACCGTGCTAAAAGGAAAACAAGAAGCTAAGCTAGTCTATGGATCATAAGATCTCATCTGTCTTCATGTCGCCTTGCGTCTTTGTCATCTTATTATTTTTTATGTGCTTCCTATCGAGAACTTGGAGGCGGCTCTGGCCTTTGCTTCTTTGAACATCAGCGTTCCTCGTTTTTCTCAATCTGCTGTGGATATAGCTTTCTCCGTCAAGTCTGCTATGTTGAGGGGGGTAGGCGCATATTTCTAAGACATGAAAAGTATTCCCTTGTTATACAGGTGGGCGCCTAATTTCTAAGACATGGAAAGTACTCCCTTGTTATATAGGTGGGCACCTATTTCTAAGACATGAAAAGTATTCTCTTGTTATACAGGTGGGCACCTATTTCTAAGACATGAATAGTATTCCCTTGTTATACAAGTGGGCGCCTAATTACTAAGACATGAAAATTATTCCCTCGTTATACAGGTGGGCGCCTAATTCTAAAACATGAAATGTATTCCCTCGTTATACAGGTGGGCGCCTAATTGCTAAGATACAAAAATGTATTCCCTTGTTATACAGGTGGGTGCCTATTTATAAGACATGGAAAGTATTCCCTTGTTATACAGGTGGGCGCCTAATTACTAAGACATGAAAATTATTCCCTTGTTATAAGGTGGGCGTCTAATTCTAAAACATGAAAAATATTCCCTCGTTATACAGGTGGGCGCCTATTTGCTAAGATACGAAAATGTATTCCCTTGTTATACAGGTAGGCGCCTAATTTCTAAGATATGAAAAGTATTTGCTTGTTTCCTCGCTCAACCGAGAAAATTTTTTGACAATGACAAAAAAAGATTTCCCCAGTTTGTGTGACTTTCATTGTGGCGTATCTCCCTGCCCTTTCCAACCTTTATTTTCATGTAATACCAAAGAAATATTTTGTTAGTTTTAAAACATGGTGAGTAATCTTGACACTCCTGCCGGGACTGTTTATTTTCTTTTTCTTCTATGTTTCTTGCTATGTGCCTCCCAACTGGTTGAAGATAATTTTACTTGTTGGGGATGATTTCCTTGTTGGGGATGGACTTTCCATTAATATGTTTCCCCCTCTCTTGCTTCAAAACACTCCGGGGGAGTTTTTTTCAACTCCAAACCACTCTCCATGCGAGTTATTGTTTCCTTCAATACCGCAGGGTAAACAGTTGTGCAATTCTTTGCCCATGTAGATTCTTTCCGCCAAACTCTTCCCGTCGACTCAAAGCGCCCTTCGAGGGGTGTTCATTAATGAGACTCTCTCATTTCTCTCACCTCCCGTCGCCTTAAGGTGACTGTGAAGATTTTCACCTTAAGACTCTCTCATTTTAATTCATCTCAGCTTACGTCGCCTTACAGTGCCTATGAAGGTTTTCACCGATAAGACTCTCTCATTTTATTTTTAGTTAGGGATTGGAGTGCTGCTGATAAGATTTTCTCTGTTGGGAATTCTCTCAGCTCACAGTCCTTTTCATTCGAGGATTAGTGTATTACCCTGAGCTCTCTTCTTCCTGTCCTGACACTTATTAAACAATGATCGGGAGGTCTTTTGGACATAAGATGGGGTTTTGTGTGGGTAAGAAAAAGATCATCAAGAAATTTTAAATAACTTGATGAGTAAAGGAATACAACTCTTGGAACCAAATTCCCTGAAAGGAAACATAACATCTGCCCCAGTTTTCTTGTTTGGGATTTTTGAATTGCGTGACATTTTTCACGTTGCGACTGAGTCGTGTGGCGCCTACGTATCCTTCTTGAGGAATCAGGTCAAACGTAGTTCTATCACGTTTTCTTGCATTTTTCCTATCATCGTTTTTCATTCATTTTTTTATCTTTAATGATTCTAAGAGAGGGGTATGAAACAGAAATAATTAAGGCTCAAAAGGGAAAACAAAGGTTGAAAGTGTTTGGATAGAAGAAAGAACTGCCTCCGTCATTTCATTATTCAATAAACACCAAATACAGATAAACAAGCAAATAAATATTATGATCAAGGAAATTACACATAATATCTCTTGACAACATCAGAGTTGATGGCCATGTCGATGCTTCTTCCGTCAATATCTGTTAGACACAAAGCGCCATTGGATAGCACCCTGGTCACAATATAAGGTCCTTGCCAATTTGGGGCTAACTTGCCCTTTGCTTCAATTTGATGCGGGAGAATCCGTTTCAACACTTGCTGCCCTACTTCAAATTTTCTGGGGCGCACCTTCTTATTGTACGCTCTCGCCATTCTCTTTTGATACAATTGGCCATGACATACTACTGCCAATATCTTTTCATCGATTAAGCTCAAATGTTCTAGCCGTGCTTTGACCCATTCATCATCATCAATCTCGGCTTTAGCGACAATTCGGGGAGATGGAATTTCAACATCTGCTGGTATTACTGCTTCAGTTCCGTATACCAACAAGTAAGGAGTTGCACCTACCGAAGTTCGGGCAGTAGTGCGATAATACGGCAGTTAATATGTAAACTATAAGAAGAAAAGAGATGCCGCACAACAACATCAAAACTAAATCACTCTTTAGCCACTGTATCGTATTGACGGTAACTTAGACCCTACTTTTATAAGTAAAACTAGTTCATGTGGATCAAATTTTATAGCAAGAACAACTGGGAAATGATATGAACTGTGTCAGTCGGAACTTTGGCATTTATGATAAGATTAAGGCCCAAAAGAGGGGAAAATTCAAAACATTGCAAATAGAAAAGGAATTTAGTAAATGAAGCTGCAAAATCAAATTTACACACCTATCTATTTGTTCTCCAACAATTTTTCCAAAACCCTATTAGCTTCACATCTTGTTGCAAACTATTCACACTGATTTTAAGAGAATAAAAGGAGACTTTGCATGGATTTGGAGTAAAGGATGAACAATTTAAGAGAAAAGAGCTATTCATCAATCTATCTACAATTTTGAACTCCACAGGATCTGCTCTCTCATCTCAAGCAAGACCCTGCATTATTTCAAACACAATTCTGCAAATCGTTTCTGATATTGTCAATGATAATCTGAAAAGTCGTGTATCTTGGTAGTGTTCCCAAGCTTGCCATCAAATAGAGTGACATCAAATAGATCAAAATAAACAGAAATAAGAGGAGAAAACCTCCACCGTCATCCAAAACAATCTAGAATACTCCTCAATCTTTGAGTGAAGATCAGCTAGAAAGAAGTTGGAACGGAGAAAGCAAGGTACTGGAGATGTTTGTGGTATGAAACAATAGGTATATAGTGTTTTAGTAGTAGTAGTAATGTATACGCTTATCATAGTAATTGGACCACATTTCAAGATGCTTATCTTGCTTTTGTGTAGTTACGTATACTGATGGAGAAAAACAAGAAAGAGGTTGGATGATTATGTGGGTGTCTCTAAATACTTTTACTCTTAACCAACTTTGAAAAATTTTGAAGATCACCGTGCTAGCTCCCAATTACGTTGATAATCCTCACATGCTAGACATATCCGTTTTAAAAAGTAAAATTGGGGCTCGCCCCGAGGCGGAGCACTCGTAAAACGCTACTAGGTAAGGCTTAGTTCATGGGACTTACATCTTGGCGATCTGGGCTTACGCCCCGGATATGCTCAATGCTCAGTGTACTGAACTCGCCTAATAGAACTTTATGCAATTCAAAGTAACTAACCTTATAAATTCTCAAAATTGCTTAATAAATCATTGACTATTCAAAATTACTTTTTTTAAATCATAAATCATTAAGTTGAGATGAGAGTATTTTATATCATAATTAAAATGCAAATTATTGCATGTTATCCACTAAGACTGCTATGATAGGTAATTTTAAATAAATCTTTCATTTAAAAGGTATTTATTTATTAACTTTAGTTATGTCTTTACTATACAATAGTCCATTTATTCTTTATAATTTTTCTAAATATTTTTAACACGTTTAAGAGATACAGTATTTATTAATTTAACAAATCGATATTAGCTGGTAACTACTTACAAATAATTAGTTATCATGGTGTTGTATGGTAAATTATGTGTCACTTTATTATCTTGCTGAAACTTAAAAATAAAGGATGCTAGACAATCATATTCAAATTATGAATTATATTTTTATACAAATTCTCTTTCAAATTGAAAGCATATTAAATAAAAGGAGTATTTTAAGAAAAATATCATACTATAATATCGAAATTCTTTCAAGATTCATTATTCCTTAAGAGATACATATAAAATTTCGTATCGAATACATTACTTTTGATGTTTGAGTTGTAACGATATTGCAACTAATTTGCATATTATGATATATGTCATACTTTTCATATAATTTATAGTTGAATTATAATTTATAAATATTTGAATAGATTATTTGTTATAATTTTGTAATTTCAATGAACTTTCATAATTATTTTTTTTATTTTATACTATCTTAAATTCTTTAAATCGATAAAAATTGAAGATCGTGGGACTTACACCCCATGTCTCAAGACTTATGTCTCGCCTTGTCAGAAGTAAAATGCCTTGCCTCACGCCCTCACCTTTTAAATCACTGCTAGGCATCAATCAGCGCGATACCTTTATGCTTCAGAAGTTCGCAAAACAGGACATTCTCAGGCTTGATACAAAATCTATATTAGTTATTGGAGTATTCTTGGTTGTCATTATGAAGCCTGAGTCCAATTTCTTTTAAGTAGGCTTTGAAAGGATTGTCAAGGGAATCGGCTCAAGTATGTTAAGGTTAAGCTTTTCCTTTATTTTAGTATGATCTCGTAATTACTCAAGTTTGATACCGAGGCATAAAAAAAATTCATATCCCGAATTTTACGCATATTTGCAAATTACATATATTTTCCTAATTTTGTAAGTTATCGTATTCTTCTTATCGGGATTGCATATTCAGTTGAGTATTTCTTTCTTCCGGGCAAGAGAGCAGAGAGTTTACAGATGTACAATATTAAAGTATTCTCATTACCATCGAGATATAATCAACGGGCATGCCCCTATGGGGAAACCTTAGGTCAGATGGTAAGCTATATATCGAGCCTACTATGGCCGAGCGCCTCAGAGTGAGCTCAGTTGGTCCAGATATAGAGTCTAATATGGTCGAGCGCCATGAGCGAGCCTACTATGCCAGAGCGTATATATGTATGTGTATATATTAAACCTGTTAAACGGGTCGGGTTGGACCGGTTCCGGACAGGCCCAGACCGGCAAAACAGTACCCTTAACGGGTAAACCGGCCCGGGCCGGCCCGGTTCAACGGTCGAAATTTTTTTTTTTTTTTTTTTTGAAATTCAGATTTATGGGGCCCACCCCAAACGGCTAGAATCACAAAAATCCGTTGGCCAACGGATCTATTTAACTTTTGGCCTTTTTTTTTTAATTTTTAATACATTTTTAATTTACAAATGTAGCCTTATGTAAATCTATAAATACTCCCCCTCCCCCTTCTTCATTTCTCACTCAAAATTCTTATCTCAATCTCAAATTCTCTCACTCACTATTCTCTAATTATCTAGTTCAAGAGTTCAAGTCTTAATGATTTCTCATTTCATCTTCGAATTTATTTGGCTTTTTTGTTGAATAATAGAAATTCAATTATAGAATTTTATCATTCTTGTTTTGAACTTCAAGTTGGAATATTGGCTTGACGTTTGTTCGTGGTAACATCGGAAATTCGGAATTGCATAACAAGTGCTCCAATTCGGTGCACTCCCTCCAATTCTTTCTCTTATTAATATTTTAATTGCATATTTATTTTGTGCTTATTTATTCCTTAAATTTCACAATATGTTTAGTGCTGCTAAAAAAGCGTGTAGAAAAGTTACTGGTAGGGAGAGTAAAAGTAGAGGTAATTCTTCAGCATCTGGTAGTAATAGCCCAATATCTATTGTTCCTGAAATATCGCCTAATGAAAATATAGATTACGATCAATTACAAGAAGATTATGGAATAGAAGATAATGAAATAAGAATTGACGAAGAGATATCTGCTACACCTACTAGTGCACCTAGTGCTGGGGTAGGTAGTGTTGGAGTTGGTACAAGGGGTGGTGGTCGTGGCACTAGTGGTAGACCATCTACGGCTCCGACGACTGATCGTAGAAAAAGAAGTAAGGTTTGGAATTTTTTTGAATTAATTGAAGGTTCTGATAGAGTTAGATGCAAAATTTGTAAAGATTCATATAAACATTTGACTGGAGGAAATTTAGGGGGAACTGGAACGCTTAGTAGGCATATGAGAGTTTCACACCCAATAGAATGGGGCCTAGATGGTGATGATAGTCAAACAACTATTAACCCTACTACTGGAGGGTTAGTAAAATATGATAAAATGAAGGATCGTGAGGAATTAGCGAAAATGATTGCTTTAGGTTGTCTACCTTTTTCGTTTGCTTCTTCGTCATATTATGTTACGTATATTCAAAGAATATATAATCCATTATTTAAAGGTATACCTAGGAGTACTTGTAGAGCTGATATTTTCAGACTTCACGGACAATATCAAACATATTTACGTTATTTTTTTGAAAAACTTCCTTGTAGAGTATCTCTAACTTCTGATATTGGTCAAGCTGTTAATGGACGTGAATATATTACTGTTACATGCCATTGGATAGGTGATAATATTGTTATGCAAAAACGTATTATTGCTTTTAGATATGATGAAGATCAAAGTCCTACCGCTGCATTTATAAGCAGCACTATTTGTGAAGTTGTAGAATTTTATAATCTCAAATAAAAAATATTATGTATGTCTTTTGATAATGCTTCTAACAACACTGCCGCAATTTCAATATTAAAATTGCATTTGCAACCACTTGTTAATGAAACTTTTCATGTTAGGTGTGCATGTCATGTGTATAATTTAATTGTTAAAAGTGGCCTAGATTTATTTTCAACAGAGATTAGTCTTGTTAGAAGAGCAGTTGGTGTAATTCAAGGAAATAATAGACATTCTAGAATAAAGGAATTTAAAGATAAGTGTGTCCAACATAACCTTCAACCCCGATTCATGCCAGAAGAAATAATTACTAGATGGAACTATACATATTTATTTTTAAAAGTTTGCTATAAATATAGATATCCAATAACTGAAGTTGCTAATGCACATTGTACGAATCCAAGTCGTATGTTAACAACTGATACTTGGGCGGTCATTAATGATGTTGTTAAATTTTTACATAAATTTTATACTTCTACTGTTGAGTTTTCTGGATCTTATTACCCTACTATTGCTACGGGTTTAGTACATATAGCGGAAATTTCTTTTCTACTCTTTGAATTTAAGAAAAAAGAAAAATATACGGCTGTTGTGATAAATATGCAAGACAAATTCAAAAAATATTTCTTTCCAATTCCTCCGATTTACTTAATTGGTGCAGTTTTAAATCCTTCAATTAAAATGTCTGATTGTCATCAATTAATGAATGCTTTATATACTTATATGGAGATTGGGGAAACTGAAACCCCAAATTTATATACTTCTATGAACAGTTTAAATGATTATTTACAGCAATTATATAATTATTATGCAAATGTAATTGATAAAGCTGCAGGTAATGTTAATAATTCTATTATGCAATGTAGCACTTCTGCTACATTGACTGAAGATGAAGGATTAGATGAAAGTTTTAATATTTTTTCTACTTTTTCTAACACTCAAACAAGTAGCAGGAACATTGATGAACTTCAATTCTACTTGCAGAAACAAAATGAGCCTCGCACAAAGGATTTTTCACCGTTGGGGTGGTGGCATAAAAATGGAAAGCAATCTCCTGTTCTCTACGCAATGGCTAGGGACGTGATGAATGTGCCAATTTCAACTGTTGCATCCGAGAGTGCATTTAGCCAAGCAAGACAATAACTTGGAGATACGCGTCACTCATTGGGAAGCAATGCTTTGGAAGTTTTAGTATGTATGAGAGATTGGATTAGATCGGAAAGAAGAAATCAAAGACATGAAGATGTTGATCGCCCAGAAGACGAGGAACTTGGAGATATATTAACAAGTGGTCACCCATCCGAATTAAATATTCCAGAAGAAGGCCAATCAGTTCATATTGATTATGATGAACTTAGCAGGGCAATGCAAAATATTTGAATTTATTTATTGTTATTTGTTCAAGTCCTAAAAGATGTAAACATTCAATTTGTAAGTTTCAAATTTGAGTTATGAAATATGAAATAAAATAAGCACTTGCAATTTGCAGCAAGTGCAATTTTTCTCATATTCCTTCTATTCTTTAATTTATATTTTAAAGTAATACAAATTCTTAATATAACTTAAATTGAAACTTTAAATTTGAAATTCAAAGTTAAAGTGTTAAATTAAAACTTTTATTTAGAAATTCAAACTTAAAGTCTTAAATTGAAATTTGAAACTTCAATTTTTAAATTTCAATTTCAAACTTAAAGTCTTAAATTGAAACTAAATCATCTAACTTATTTTTGAAATACAAACTTAAAGCCTTACATTGAAACTTTATAAGTGCACAAGTATTATTTACTTTGTGTTCTTTAATTAAATTACAATAGTTATACAAAATTACACAAAAAAAAACGTCAAACCCGGCCTGGCTCGGCCCCTTTAACCCGTAACCCGTACGGGTCAATTTTTACCCGAAAAAATCCCAACCCATTAAACCCGTTAAGGGAGAGCCCGGAACCGGCCCAGTAAGGAACCCGTACGGGTTTTAAAAAATCGGGCCCGGCCCACCCGTTAGACACGTATAGTATATATATATATATATATATCGAGCCTTATAGGACCAGACAAATATTTTACTCAGTATATTGAGAGACTCGAGTCTCTATCAGCTGATGAGCATATCCTCAAATTATCTATGATCCTCAGTTTCTTTCAGTTATTATATTATTAGTTTTTAGCTTCAGTATATTGCCTTACATACTCGGTACATTATTTATTACTGATGTCACTTTTTGGGAGCGCTGCATTTCATGCGTGCAGGTTCAGACAGACAGACGGATAGATCTCCTTAGTAGGTGTTGCCCGAGTTCAGCTAACCTCCCCTTCTTTCAAAGTTACTGGGTCTAGTAGTGTGGCGTATATCTTATGCATATATGTAGATAGGTTATGGGTAGGTCGGAGTCCTATTCCGATCACAGTACATCTATTCGTTGAGGCTTGTAGTAGGCCCTATACATATATTTTGTTGGTATGTCAGTTGTAATAATTATGACGACCTTGCTGGCCCAGCTTTATGTTGCCACTAGTCAGCGTTAGTCTCCATTTAGTTTTATATTCTGCATCGCACATTATCTTGCAATATGGCCCATAGCCAAAGTATGACATTACATGTTCAGACTCTTAAATGCAAGTGGTACGCAATGATAGATGAGGCACTAGATATCGGTCTCACCCCCGGGATCGAGGCATGACACAGTTGTTAAAGCTAGATTAAGTATAGAGAAAGCTTGAGCAGCACTATCAGACCATTTGAAATTATGCTTTCTGAGTAATTCATTGAGAGGTCGACTGATAAGACTATAACGCTTGATAAATTTCCTGTAATAACCAGCCAGACTTAGAAAACCTCTCACTTGTTTAACAGTGGTGGGAATGGGCCAATGTTGAACAACTGCTATTTTCTTAGGATCTATGACACCGCTTCATTAGAATGAAGTGACCTGAGTACTCTACATTTGAAACACCAAAAACACATTCATTGCTTAGCTAGCAAACTGTTATGCACAATAACCTTAAACAACTATTGCCAATGTAATACATGGTCCTGCAAGTTCCTGCTATAGATAAGGATATCATCAAAGAAAACCAAGACAAATTTCCTTATAAAGTGTTGAAATAGATGGTTCATGAGGCACTAAAAGGTAGAAGGAGCATTGGTTAAGCCAAAGCGCATGACCAAATACTTGTGCTTGAGAACTTACACTCATCAGATACCCCCTTAAAAAGATGGAACTTCTCTTGATAAGTGAATGACATAGTTAAGGATGTATAATCCATGGTAACTGGCCCCAAGGTTTTTATCCATAATTCCCCCAATACTAGATCATATTTGCCTACTAGAAACACAATAAACTTTGAAGTATAAGCAATACCATGCAGCAACCGTTGGAAGTTTCTCACCACTCCAGAAGTGTCCTCCATAGAGTTGTTACCAAGGCTGACATAACCAACTTTAATGGGAGCAATTTGGCAACCTAACAAGCAAACTCGCCGTCTATAAAATTATGAGTACTTCCTCCATCTAACATAATTTGCAATGGTCTCTTGTTGCTATAGCCAGTTACACGAATAGTTTATGCCCCTTGAATACCACTCAATGCACACAAGGAGATCATAGGAGGATCTCCTTCAGTCCCAGACCAATCTTTGGTAGTAGTTTCACCCTTTGTCTTTTGCATGATTTCTTCTGAACCTTCCACCTCTCCATACTCCAATCCAACACAAATAATTGCTCAGGGAGGTTGCACTTATGCACATGAGTATGTTTGTCATCACAAAAGTAGCACAACCCCTGTGCTCTCTTAGCCTGCATTTCAGCAAGGTTAAATGGTCCTTCTAGTCCCGGAAGAAACTCGAACTCGAGGAGCATGTGGGGTTAACTTTGGAGTAGGAACAACATTGGTAGGAGACAATTTAGCCCCAACAAATTCATAGCTCGAATTCCTCATAGTAAAATAGGATTAGCCACCAGAGTTGGACTTTTGAGCTCTAGCATTTGCAACCAATGTTGCTTCTGCCAATCTTGCTAATTTATGCTTTATATAAGGTTTGAGGTTCATGCATTTTCACAGAAATCTAACTCCTCCATAAGTGCTCCTCGAAAATAAGATATAGCTTGGCTAACATATAAATCACACTGAGCTAACAACCTAGCAAAAACAAATTAATATTCCCTCACTGAACTAGTTTGTCTCAACTATTTGAGTGCTAACATTGGATTTTAAAAACTCCTCACTATATGTTTCAACCAAAGCATCTACGTATTCATCCCAGTCAGGTAAGTCAAGTGAATCACGAGACTTCATATAAGATTGACGCTATTCCAAAGCCTTATCATCTAAATTCATTGCCACTAAGCTCACTCTTTGATTAAGAGGAATCTTATCAACAGAATAGTATTACTCGATCCTATACAACCAGTTTTTCAAATTTTCGCCATTAAAACGAGGAAAAAGTAAATTATAATTTCGATTGGAATTAGCATAGCAAGGATTGGGACCTAGGACGCCCTGCCCGGATTGGAGCACCTTAGCCCTACCATTAGAAGAAGATGCACTATTTATCGACTGTTGATTCAATTTCCACCCTTCAAAGGATTTTTTTGAGAGAACTTATCATCTGAAGCAACTCAACATGTCACCTACCCATAACATCGCGTAATTTCTACAATTTTTGAGCCAATTCCTCTATGAGATCAGCTGTTGGGCTGCTAAATCCTCGTATTGCTCTTGCAAATTAGCTGGTTGAGCTCCCGTCATCATATCAACAACTTTTCGAGGTCACATTGTCTAGGAGGTCTGATACCAATTGATACCAATTTCTGGTATCGAAGGCAATGTAATAGGGAATTTGGAGAAACGTAAGAAGAACGAAGAGAGTAGGAGGAGAATAAGCAAAGAGGGAGAGGGAGAGAGAGAGAGAGAGAGATGAGATCAGATTTTAAACTTATCATTCATAATATGTGGTTTTTTTATTTTACAGTTTGTCTATTTATCTAAGAAATTGAAGACTAAATGTATAAACTGAAATTTGAACTCTTAACCACTTTTTCTGCCAACGAAAATTTAAAAAAACAATTAAAATTCAAAACAAAGCCTAAGTGGCATCCTATTGGCGTCCTAGCTTGTGATGACCCAAAAGATCATCACTTATTTTAGGAATAAATTCAGTATTTCTAGGCCTTAAAACCTCTTTTCTATCTCACTGCAATTTACATGTGCAATCCGGGCGCGTATTCGGAAGGCCATTATGTGAAAATATGTGAAAAATAATAAATCATGCCTTTAAAATGATTTTAGGTTGACTTTGGTCAAATTTTGGGTAAACAGGTCCGGACGTCTGATTTGATGGTCCCAGAATGTCCTCAAAAACAATATAGTTCTCGGGCGTATGCCCGTAACGGAATTCCGAGGTCCCAAGCCCAAGAAATAAATTTTTAAAGAAACTTGCTTTCTGGAAAATACATGAGTTTTTGGAAATGAAATGTGTTTGAAATTTGATGGTATCGGACCCCTATTTTGATTTTGGAGCCCGATACACGTCTTATGTGTGATATAAGATGCGCCTATAAAATTTGGTATGAAACGGACTTGAAATGGCGAGAATCTGACATTGTTTGAGAAAATTGGAAAATTTGATGTTTTTAAGTGATTTCAAGAATTCGAGGCTTAATTCATAGTCATTGATGGTATTTTGGTAATTTGAATGCACGAGAAAGTCCGCATGATGTTTTTAGGTTGGTGTGCATGTTTGGTTAGGAACCCGGAGGGATCAAGTGAGTTCTAGATAGGACACGAAGTGATATTTGCACTTAAGAATTTGTTGGTATGTTGCAGGTCTGCACGCTTCGCATTTGCGAGCCAAAGAAGTACATAGCAAATGTGAAAATGGCCTAGTCTGGCCTAGATCGCAAATGCGACCATTTTATCGCAAATGCGAAAGGGGCTAGAGTCACAAATGCGACTATATCCTCGTAGATGCAAACTTAGTGGATTTTTTCCAGGGTCACAATTGCGACATATTTTTCCCAATTGCGAAGATAGCATGTCCTGAAGGGGTTCGCAATTGTGAACCTGATCGTCATTGCGATATCAAAGGCTAGTTAATTAACACAAATGCATTTTCACCTTGTTTTCATATCTTCTCAAAATATAAACTCTCTTGGGCGATTTTCCAAAGAAAATTTCTTCTCCAAATCGATTGTAAATCGTTACTAACTCGTTTTATTCAATCTTTAATATTTTTTCACATGATTTCAACTCAAAATCAAAAGAATTCATGGGGGGAAATTGGGTGTTTTTAGTAGAACCTATATTTTTTAAATTTTGAGGATTTGGACCTCGATTTGAGGTCCAATTTCAAAACAAATTATATATTTGACATCGTGGGTGAATGGGTAATCGAGTTGTGTTTCGAACCTCGGGTTTTGATCATGTGGGCATGAGGTCGATTTTTGACTTTTGGGAAAAAACTTTAGAAAACTTATTTTCGTGCATTAGAATTGATTCATTTAATATTTATTGATATAATTAAGTAACTTATGGCTAGATACGAGTGAATTGGTGGTGGAATCAAGGGGTAAAGCGATAGTTGAGGCTTGAATTGTGTTCGAGGTATCGAGGTAAGTGTTTGGTCTAACCTTAGCTTGAGGGATTAGGAGTAGAGTCCTATTTGCTATGTGTTAATTGATGAGTACGGCGTATAGGTATGGTGACGAGCATTTATACATTGGTGTCAAGCATGTCGTGAGTATTAAATTTAAATCTTTGTGTTTTTATTAAGTACTACGAATGCCTAAGTTGTTTTGTTGGGAAAGAATTATGATTATTCTCGTGGAAATTGCTTATGGTTGAGTATTGGTTCTAGTTGAAGTCTCTTTTGTGAAGTTAAATGTTGGAACAAGTTTGGTTGTAACTGATTCCCTTGCCGGGACATTTTTACTTCTATTGTCAATTCCCTTGCTAGGATATTATTGTTCCCTTATTGCCCCCTAGCAGGGATTCTTTGTGATTGGTATTGAATTATATTATATGGATCGGATTGCACTCCGCAACAATATTATATGGATCGGTTTGCACGCCGTAACAGTAAAATATGATATGAATTGGGTTACACTCCGCAACAGTAGCTTATGATTTGGATCGGATTGTGCATCGCAACAATAAAGAATAAAAGTGAATATTGATTTGTTATTGTTCCCTTATTCTTTCTACTGCGAATTTTAAATTGTTCCTATGCTTTCCTCCTGAGTTACTATTGGCAAATGACACCCGCAGAGCATGTCCCCTTCCCATCTTAAGCTGCTACCTTTCCTTTGCTATTACTTGCTATATATATAATTTAACTGTACAGATTTATTTGGTAGTCTGGTCCTAGTTTTGTCACTACTTCGCCGAGGTTTGGCTATACACTAAATAGCACATGGGTTCGGTTGTGCTGATACTACACTCTGTACTTTTTGTGCAGATCCCCGGTGTTTTAGCATACGGTCCACAGTGAGATAGATATTTCTTGTTCATCAAGCAACCCAAGGTAATCTTGCAAGCGTCTGCAGGCCTTGGCGTCTCCTTTTATCTTTATTCCTGTTTCTTTCTTGTATTTCGAGAGACAGTATTGTATTATTTCTTTCAGACCTTTATTTGTAGTAATTTTTGAACAGTCTGTAAAGTTATGGCACCAGTCTTGGGTAGATGTGTCATGGATTGGTATTAGCAATATTATTAAAACTTTGCAATTGAGTCTTCCGCTTATTATATTCTGTTGTTATTTAAATGTTGGTTCTTAATTGTTATCGGATTAAAAATAAAAACAAGGTAAATAGTTCAATTGGCTAGCTTGTATAGCTTTCACTAGTAGGAACTATCATGACTCTCAAGTGTGAGAAATCCGGATCGTGACATAGCTGGCAGCAAGTGAGATGTTTGTATCAAAAGCTTCGTCCCAGGTTTCTTTAAGGAGTAAAATATTCATTATTATTTTCTTGATAGTGCCTTCATCCTATTGTGTAGTTCTGAAAGTGTCATTATTTAGAAAATCAGATTCTTTATTTTGAATTTTCAAATATCATTTCAGATCTAGAGGGTGTTTGGATGGGCTTAAAAGCTGGTCAAACCAGCTTTTAAGCATATTTTCATTTTCTGGAGTGTTTGGCAACTAAAAAAGCTGCTTAAAAAAAAGCTAAAAAGTACTTAAAAAAGCCAAAAGCAACAAGTTGGCTAACCCCAACTTTTTTTATTTTGGCTTAAAAGCTATTTTAGTTTGACCAATAAAATTACTCTCTTGCCCTTATAAATTTTTATAATACCAAAATTACCTTCTTATTTCCTCTTTATCTTCATTTTTATAATACCAAAGTTTTTATATTTTTATTTTTTTAATAAGAAAAAGTGCTTACCACCACTTGTTTGTCAAACACTTCAACAACTTTATTTAAGCTTTAGCACATTTATCCAAACATGTAACTGTTTATTTATAAAATAAGTTCCAGCACTTAAAAGCTGTTTTTAAGCGCTTGTGCTTAAAAGCCACTTTTTTTAAGTCAATCCAAACGGGCTCTAGTTGGGGCCTGAACTTATCTATCACCATGAGGTTCCACATTACGTGGTAAAATGCTTGAAAAAAATCATGAGCATAAAATATGGTTCTTGTAAGTAAGGAAAAGGTCAAAAAGACAATTGCAGTGTATTCTAAACAAAAGAAGCCTATTTACAAAAGTTTATAAATCAAAACAATCTTTAAATAGTAGGTACGTGCACCATGCGGGGACAACCTGCACAAATTCTTAGAACGAACCCTTAACTTTTTCATAAAAATTGATAAAACTCCCTATTTGATCGCCCCCTTTTAGCTTACACCCATTATATTTTTTTGTTTGTATCTGTAACCATTATTTTGTTAAAATATTTTAGAAAGATAATTTTACCCTTCTTTAATAAACACTATTGACAAACTGCGGGATAAAAAGTTAAGCATGTTTAGGCTGAAGGTTTAGCAAATAAACTAAAGTTCAGTTTATTTAGACTAAAATTTTAGCAAATGAACTAAAACCTTGTAGACTGCATTACAAAACTTCAGCATGTTTTGGTATGAAATTTTAGCAAATGAACTAAATATCTTCAACATGCATTAGCAAAAACTTAGAAAATTACATATTGCAAGACAAAAACTTAAGCACGTTTAATATGAAGTTTTCGTAAATGAACTAAAAAACTTAAACATGTTTAATCTGAATATTTTGCAAATGAACTAAAAAAACTTCAGCATATTTTGTCTGAAATTTTAGCAAATAAACTAAATAACTTCAGCATGCACTAGCAAAAACTCGTTAAATAACATACTGCAAGACAAAAATTTAAGTATGTTTAGCTTGAAATTTTAGCAAATGAACTGAAAAACTTAAAGCATCTTTAGTCTGAAATTTTAGTAAATGAACTAAAAAACTTAAACATGTTTAGTCTGAAGTTCTAGAAAATTAACTAAATAACTTCAACATATTTAGACAAATTTCAGATAAAATTCATGACAAAACTGTAGACTGCCGGATAACTTCAAGAGGCATTAGCATGAAATTTTAGCTTCAACGTGAAACAACTTCATGAAAATAAAATTCTGAAGATGAATCTTTAAAAGTTTATAATTTTTTGATAAAGTTATTGAAAGGAGTGGGGGAGATCTTTTTTTTACGAATGAGGTTGCAACGCGGGTTTTATATTTTTGTCATGGGTATAATTGTCATATTATTACAAATTTTTTGTGACCAAATCAATAATTTTTAAAAATAGGGTACAAATTAAAATGTGACACAAATATAGGGTATGACTGCAAATCCCCCGACTACTTCGTTATCTCACCTCATTTTAGACCACCCCATACGGCAATCCAATCGGACCGACAATCGCAAGTGGATTTACATCACTACTTCAGAAAAGTGAAGAGGAAAACAACAACAAACCCAATGGAGTCCCGCAAGTGGGATCTGAGTAAGGTAACGTGTACTCAGACCTTACCCCTACCATAAGTAAGTAAAGAGAGGCTGTTTCTGCAAGAGAAAAGGGAGAAAAAAAAAGCAAAACTTTGTTTTCCATTATTTTTTTCCATTGATGGTAGAAAGTTCTTATGTACAATTCTGTACAGGTCAATGATAGAACTATTTA
Source organism: Nicotiana noctiflora (assembly GCA_032618575.1). NCBI lineage: Eukaryota > Viridiplantae > Streptophyta > Magnoliopsida > Solanales > Solanaceae > Nicotiana > Nicotiana noctiflora. Next base: position 82,485 of record JASVEL010001761.1, read on the forward strand.
TTCAAAAGAATTTACAGGTGAAGTGGGAGTTTAGGCCCCCCATCTGCTTGATAACTGGGAATAATATCATGTACATTATGTACAAAGGAAACAAGTTGGTGAGGGATCAATAAGTCACCATGTCAGTCGCTGATGTCAAAATACTTGGGATCTCTTGGATAATGATGTTCCACATGCAACTGCAATTTTGAAACCATGGTTTGTAATTAGTGCCCATTGAACTAACTGGGTTTCTCTGATACTACAATTGAAGGCAGGCAGCCCTCTACAGTGTCAAACAATATGTAGTTCTGCATCCAAAGGACAATATACTCTTCCACAGAAGAATGAACACACTAACCAAAGCGAGTTCCTTCTTAGTCAGAGAACAAGCACAAAAACAGAGTCCAGCAATAATGAATATGCATGCATTTACGAATGATGAACGCAAATATTGAATTATGGGGAATCTCATACTATTATGTTTGAAGTCAAGCAAATGCTAAAATTTTCTCATTCACGTATTAATGACCAAAAGCATGCCACTCCACACAGGCATAGGATTAGCTTCATTTGGTTCCGATGGAGAAAACACGGTTCTCCATCTTGGGAGAAAGTAAGCAGAGGTTGGATGGTTGGTACTTGGCAGTAGGCCATTCTTGCTGTAGTTGCAATAAATGGAGAAGATGGCAATCAAATGACAATGGCACTGTCATGATTCTTAGTCTGGATGTGAAATGTTGTTCTTTAACTTCTTTTCTTTCTCTGTAAAGACTCAAGTTTCCTTAATGTTCCTGATGACTGCCAATTTCTAACAGGATGACTAAACAGACTATACAAGAGCTAATAAAATACAATATAGCTCATGGCTAACATGGACTGGACTACGAGCAAAGGAGAATAAAGTGAGTTGATTCAGATACATAGAGAGAGCCGTGCCAGCAAAAAGATACGAAGCCAGATAATCATGGACATTAGGATAAGATGTGGCATGTCAAACAGTAATACCGCTTCATGAACTGTTAGATGAAAGACACAATTATTAAACTATTTTATAGGTCTGCAACACACAAAATTTAGTACGACCATTTCTTTTTCTTGGGCCAAGTACGAAAATGTATATTATGCAAAATGGTGGTAATTCTCGACCAAAAACATCTATCCGCTGACCCACAATGTTGAATTTTGTGACCACCTCATCTGAAAACTAAAACTATTTGAGAAAAACAATTAGGTCGGCGGACCCAAATAAAGTCAGGTGATTTTCGAACACCAATGTGAGACAATTTCTTGTTAACGCTGATCCTTTCTTTCTCTTTACATCCCACCCTGACTTCCTCTCGCCCATGAAACAACTTATGAAATGTGATTGCCTTAATCCTTCTCTTTTCTTTCTTTTGCTCATCATCTAAACCCACTTGATCTCCTCTCCCCAAGGGATACAATCACTAAGTATGGTTTTTCTCCCTCTCATGGTGGAAGAGCAGCAACCGTTAAATCCTTGGGTCCCTCCTAGAGAACAAGGTTACTTACTAACTAGGTCTACAAAACGCCCCCTTACAACAAAACACATGGAAATACTTTTGCAACTGGATTGCAATGACACTAAAACCTAACATCTCTGTCAAATAAAATACCACCTTGAATTGCCGAACCGTCTAATGTAAAGGTTAAGCCAAAGGTCCAAGTCTCATGCCACCTAGTAACAAAGAATACTTTCACAGGCTTCGCATAAGAAAATGATTCACCTGCTCGTTAAGGAACGAGTTGCAGACATTTGCAACTAATTAAATAAATGTGTCTCCTCTCCAACTAAACTAAGGAATTATATCCATGCACCAACAAGTCTGAATTAGTAATCACAGCATGATTTTCTTCATATTAACAAATTTCAACCCATTTGCATAACATCCAGTCAACACACTGAGGCAACAGGGTAAACAGTGTGCACCTCAGAGGTCAATCTAGTCCAACATCACTGAACCTTTCTGTAATAATTGTAGATGCTTTAGTAGACAGTAGGATAGATAATGCATCGTAAAACCATGTTGGACATACCTTGCCTTCATCAGCATCCGAATGTCGTTGAGGGAAAACTACTCTCATATCGTTGTACAAATAGAATCGTCTTCCCCTTTCAACGTCCATAACATTTCTTGCTGTCGGAGAGGACTGATCATCTTTGCAGTGAAGACCTGATTTTGAGCTCTTCTTGGGATAGGGACACGAGAACCAGAGATGTAGAGCATAACGAAGAACACTAGTATTAGCAGTACTCTCATTCACCTTTGAAGTGTTATTAACAGGTTTGGTTCCAGGATGGCCTGCCTCGCCACTACCATGGGATTTGCTAGAATAAAGAATTGAACTGTTATGCAGCATAGAATCCTCAACACTGGTAACTGAAGGTGGTCCGCTATCCATCTTTCTATCTAAACTCTTGTTTCCAGCTTTATCCAGAGACAAATTAATCTTTTGACGTAAAAATGTCTGCAATCACATAACTAGCGTGAGATCACCATTATCAGATGTGGATTCACATAAACGCTAGTATGACTTTAATCTAATGCTCCATGTATATCCTATCAAAATCAAAGTAATCAATAAAATATCATATACAAAATTGTGTTAGCTGGGCATAATTGCACCTATCTTCCAGTTACACATTTACATGCAGAGATCATCCAATACCAATACTAGAAAAATAAATATTCAATTCCAGTGAACTGAAACCAGGATTGCCTGCAAAGATAGTTCACCGCTCCGAATCATTAAGACCAGTGAAGATATCAACAGGCAACAATTGGGTTGCAGATAAACAGTTGCATTGCCTAGTGAATCCCTGTTTCACTAGTTTGGCTGAAGAAAAATGCTTCATGCAATGGAGTTCAAATAGTGATGAAAACAAAAAGTGTTCAAGGCTATGCAAAACTGCATAATATTTGGAGAAACTATTTTGTTTCAACTTCCTGTTTCATGAAACCCTCTATGCTGAATCGAAGCCCAAGGAAAGCAAAGAGATAAAAGCTTAAAATAGTTGAAAGATATGGATAAACTCGTAAATTTAGGATTTTCAACCAATAACCACATGGCAAGAGTTCACCGAGAAGCTTATCAAAAGATTTTCGGTTTGTTGCAACTTCAAACTTCATGATTCAGGGGAAACTCATATTCTTTCCTACTCCCCACTCTTCAAAAAGCATGGATCCAACAATTGAATCAGCTTCAAAATAACAACCATAGACACACCAACAATCACAAACTAGTAGTAGTTTGCAGTATGAATCCTCCATATCCGTCCTACTCTATTGGCTCCTTTCGTTTCAATGCTCAATAATTTGTATTTTAGATAACTTAGAATACAATAATTAGAGACACTTTAAATCTCACGCTTAGCCCTACATTGACATACAAATCTGCCATAATAAAGCTCATGTCAAACACCAAACCGAATGTAAAGGTACCAATAACGACTAAAACTTAATCCAAACTCGCTGATATAGTCCATATGGACTCATTACTTCCCTTGTATTTATTCTCGCTAAGTTCGTGTGGATTTTGAGGGATCATAGAACTTTTGTAACAACTTTCCTCCATCTGCTTTTAGGTCTATCGAGTCGGCTTTAATACTGTCAGTCATCGTAGTAGCGCACTTATAGACTGGTGCATTTGGAGTTTTACGTCGGATATGGCCAAGCTATCTAATCTCTCCTTTTACCCTCTATGTTACTATTGCATCCATTAATGCGATCAGTCATAAAAATTAGTATGCCAACGCATTCAACCTTAACATTTGCTTTTCTATATGTTTGGCTTTTAAGGCCTAGCTTTCACTGCGACATAACATTAGTTCTGCACTCAATTTAACGCTCATGAACAGATTACTTATCTAGCATACGCAGATGCTTCATGGATTTACTGCCTCTTAAGCCATTTTCCAGTCGCAACATTTAACAAATAAACTGATGACCATGCTAGATATTTTCAAATAAGTAGATTAAATATGGCTCGTACACAATGTTGGTTGCAAGTCAGCCATAGCATGATATCAACTGAAACACCAACCAAAATAAAAGATTTACGCGGAGTTACTATTCAATAACATGTCATTAATAAATTTGACTTTGCAAAACCTAAGTGATGGCAAAATAAGGCTGCAATAGTTGGCTTGAGCTCAGAGAAGTTGAACTTTGCCGCGCATTTACAACTTTTTGTAATTTGTCTATGGTGTCTAGTTAAATATAATCAACAAGACATTAAAAGCTTCAAGTGCAGCTCCACTCTATTCCATTTATATGACACTCTTTTCACTTTTGAACATTTCAAAATATTTAATGAAATTTCAATAATAATACTATAAATTCTACAACTTTCAAGCATTATCATTCACTTAGCCATTCAGCTTTTCAACTTGATGTGATGCTTACTCCATTAAATAAACTATTCAACCACTACTTATAATTTCTTATTACCACTGATATAATAAGTCAGATTAAATTTTAAGCAATCCAACCAAACACCATCATAAAAAGGAATAGAGGGAGTGTTAGAAACAAACTGCATGCTGAGCATATAGAGAATATTTCAAGTGAATAGATGAGGAAATGCCGCTTGTTGCATCATTATGATAAACAATAAAAGCTCTCAAAATTATGCCAAAGTTACATGCCTTTCTCCACCTAGAGTGCACCTTAAAATAGAAACAAACCCCATCTCAAAGTGGTAATACAGCTTGAACCTACCTTAGTACCAGCTGGCATGTCACTCAAATCATAGCTACAAAAGAATGTGTGGACAGGTGTCCTCTCTGGATTGCTGAGGACCTGCCAATAGCAATCAAAAATTTGTATTATACATATTGAATTCAGCAAAAATAAAGAACATTTATGATCAAACCAGAAGCAAAAAATTACCAAAAAATGTACTCCCTCCGTTTCAATTGATATAAGCCTATTTGACTGAGCACGGAGTTTAAAGAAAAAAAGAATACCTTTGAACTTGTGGTATAAAATGAGGCACATATATTTTGTGTGGCTATAAATAATTGCATAAAAGTAAAATGTTCCCAAATATGGAAATGGTCATTCTTTTTGGCAGGGACTAAAAAGGAAATAGGTTCGCATAAATTGAAACCGGGGGAGTATATATCCTGTAACTAGATGTCAGAAAGAGCCGTAGCATTCAGAAAGAACGGAAATTTCTACTTTGTTTTTATAAAGGTTGTGTCTGAACCAACTTGTGCACAGAAGAAGGAACACTAAATTCTTCAATATCAAACAATTTTTTCTTCAACATCAAATTAGCAAATGCAACTGATAGGGTGCTTAGAATTTCAAGGATGGGTTCCTTTTTCCCCAGAGCAGAGATATGTTTCAGAGCTATCTCTTTCACACGGAAATTACACTCATTAAGATAAGGCAGTTCCACATGCACATGCAAGATGAGAGGATAGGAGCAGAATACCAGTTGTATGCGCCCTTTCATCGGTATACGTACACGGCCCTTGTTTGTTTGCGAACCATTAGTGCTAGAGTTCCTGATTCGTGAGCCTTTACCGTCACTACCTGGTCTTCCAAGATCTATTGATGAGTAGTACAGCAAGAAGTTATCACCATCTACACTAGTTACTGCAAATGGAAGCTTCTGAGGATGTGGTGAGAAATTTCCTCCAGTGATACTAAGGACAGCAAGAAAACCATCAATCTGCACAAGTATGTTAGTATTTGTCAACAAAAGAAATTCGGCGAACCATTTACAAGATCATGGCATGAATGCTTAAACAAAGAGATCAAGGAAGACTAATGCTCAAAAGGAAGACCAAGGATAAAATGGATGGCATCTGAAAGAATACTAATAGCATCATTCTAGATAAAGGCAGTAAGATCCACCTGGCTAACTACACTGGATGCCAAACGACCAGATAAGAGTGACTCCTCGAATGAACCAACTAAGGACCTTTTTACAGATAGTCCACTAAGACTTCTACCAAATCTTGCACATTGATTTGTCGGAGCTGAGTTTTGTGACTTGGACCGCCTCATGGCACTTATACTTTCAGGCGCACGTTCAAAGTTCATCTCAAAAACTTCAAAATCTTGGAAAAGTTCACTTCCCGTTCTGCAATCCTCTTCTTTCCGAGGAGATAGAACATCTGAAAGACTTCGATCAAATGAGTGCTCCACATCCTTCAAAGTTAAGTAGTTATCGTCATGATCCTCCCAAGGATTCCTTAACCGTTCAGAACGTCTCACCCTCATATGAGATTTTGGTCCAAGAGGAGAAAGAGACAGTGGTGGCGAGAATGTAAATTCTTCGGGTATGTGCATTGCCCCATCTTTCAACTGTGTTTTTATCATATCTGCACAAAAATCTAACCCAGGGGATGGAGGAGTAAAAGGAATCTCAGATTCAGGCCCCTCGTCACTGAACAAAGGGCCATCTGTGACAAAAGGGGAGACCCCTCCATAGGTTTCATTTGGTGAACAATTACCCGTAGCGAAAGATGGCATGAACCAATTTCTATTACTAAAGTTGTTTGTGTTGCCTATATGAGCCTTCTTATGTTCTTGTGAGGGGGCACCATATTTATCAAGCGTGAGGTTGGAATTACTCCTAAAAACAGTACTACCACCAATATCCAGAGATTCACCTGGAAATTTATCAGGAAGAACCATGCCATTCAAAGGTGACAACAAGCGTTTCCTAACTAATGAACTTGTAGTCTCAGTCATTTTGTCAATGTCCCGAACCACAGTAGATGAGTGAACGCCATCAGATGGATTTGTTTCGAATAAATTAGCAGCGCTTTTCATCGCAATTTTTGATTCAAACCCAACAATCCTTGACGCAGGACTCTGGGCAGTAGTCCTTGCACCATTATGGGTTAAGAAGCCATGCTTTTCTGCAGAGTCAATCCTCAATTTATGCATATTTGTCATACCATCTTTATGAATACTAAGAACATCAGCATCCCTCGAAACATCCCTAGACGAAGCGAATGCGAAATCCGCTGCTGATGTGCGATTGCTAAGGCAACTTATGTGCATTCCACTCATATCATAGCTGCTCATATTGCCAGCAAATCTAGCAGGAGTTTGAACAAATGTGCTCAATGATGTGGCCACTTCCTCAGCAACACTGCTGGAGGGCACTTGAGGCAACCCCATCTCTAACTTAAAATTTGTTACTTCCCACAAACTTCCTGTCGAAATCTCAAATATCTAATCTACTACACTACCTAAATTCTATCTCCTGTCTTACAGCAATTCAATATCTAATAATCTCAGCCCCATGAAATTGCCAACAGTTCAATCTCCTACCAATGGAACAAACCTAAATGCAGCACAACTAGGTAAAAGCTACAACATTATCTATCATCACACACTTGATAACAACTACCTATCTATCAACGGAATTCCCAGAAATGTTTCATTGAACAATCCAGCATCTACATTCGACCTGAATAGTAAGTAAGAACAATAAGCACAGGCCTCAAACCACTGTAATATACTAGACTTGCAACCCATGATTCCTTCCACAAGATTAAACCAAATCCTGAAAAAGGAAATGTAGAAACATTAGTCTATCTCCTAGTCAAACTAATCATCTGCATAAAGAAAATGCTGAAAACTTATTCGCCATTTAACATACATTGCTATGATCACCTAAAAACTCCGTAGGATTTATCTGATGAAAGTTTCAATTAATCCGATCTAAAATGATACTGATCGTAGAGACATAGCTAGGAGCAGATTATATGAGCTAAAAAAGTAGCGATCAATTGCAATTTTATCCTTTATTTCCTCTAAAATCTTATACAAAAATAACTCGAAAAGTATCTTCAACATTCAAGTTCTCATTTAACAATACGATCATCTTCAGTTATCAAGTCCTCCATCAATCATCATCATCAAACAAAATTAACAATTTTAAGTGAATAATTACAAATAAGGAAAGGGGAAAAAAGAGGAAAAAATTGAGAAAATTATTTTCAGAAAATACCCATTAAAACAAAAGGGAGGCAACAGAAATCATCTCTATGAAAACCAGAAGAAAAAGGAGAGAGGTTCTATATGTAGTATCGAAAATTATATATATATTATCAGGAAAAAATTTGTAGAGGCGAATAGATAAGAGAAATGAAATTTCCCTTATATATTTTTTTTCCTGTGGTTATTGGCTTTTGTAATTGTTGTTATTGTTATACTCTCTCCTTCTTCTTTACCTTTTAACTGCGCCTCCTTCTCCCTTTCTCTCCTTTCTAAGCGTCCCCTTAACCATTTAATTTTATTTCTGTTTCTGCGGGAAGAAAAAAAAAAGATGGTGCCGGTGCAATGCACCTAACTCTCGGTACTCTATGCAGCATTTGGTGTACCTTGTTTGGTCGAATTGAGTAACGCTTACTGTTTAATAATGATGGTCGTCAAAGTTGGAAATTTTTGTAAGTTATATATATATATCTTTGGTATATTTATATTTACACTTTTGATAAATGAAATTTAAGATATTATTTTGATTTTTAGGTTACTTAATAATGATTGTATAAATATTAAAGTAGTTATTACTAAAAGCTTATATGCTAGAGAAATGTTAGTGTACTACTTTCATTTTTGGCTTATCATATTATTGCTACCAGTATGGTGGGTGTTCGGGCAGTTCGGATTGCATATGAAATTTCAGTTTTTGAATTGACAAAATGACAATCCAATTTCAATCCAGATAAGTTCGGATTGGATCAGATTTTTTAAGTTCGGTTTCGGATTAATCGGTTTGGATATTTTGGATTTTCGGTTTTGAGCTTATAACTTGAGATATTTCTTCTTTTTACAAAAATGAATACTCAAATGAAGTACTCATATTAAACTGTCTGAAAAGTTCTTCATTTTCACCGTAATCATCCAAATGAAATATTAAAGTAATGAAATTATTATATATAAAAAAATACAATAAAGACGTTAATACGACAGATAAGAAGTAGAAATAGTGCATGTCCAAATAGAAAGTATTCTCATAATAACTTAGTAATGAATATTGAATATATATGATAATATCTAATGTGTATGGTATTGAACTTATTACTATTGACATATGGATAATGGACTAAATATAAAGTATAAAAATTTCGGATTTTTGAATATTCAAAAATTTGAAGTACTAATCCAATATCCAATCCGAAATCTAAAATCTAAAGAAATTAAATCCAAAATCCAATCCGTAATCCGAAAATCCAAACCAAAAATTTAAAAAATTCAAATTTCGATTTAAATTTCGGGTTTGCCAAAAAATATCCGCCCCTAGCTACCCGAGGAAAATAGGCAGAGATAAAAGCAGCAAGTTAGGTACTCCTATAAGGCAACTTCAGGGGGGGAAAATACTTTTGAACTTGCCATTTTAATTATATTTATAATATTTGTGTATATATCTATAAAAAATTGTCACCGAAAGTAAAATATAAAGCTCAATTTTTAAACTCTTTCACTTGATATTAACACATGTTACATGGAACTTTAGGTAGGTGATACAAATAGATAGAGGAGGGTCTGATATGAAATAGCACAAGAATATATTGGGGCTGCCATCGAGATCAGCACAATAAAGTATGATGGTAATTGGTAACTATGGGGTAAAAAAATGAGATTTGAATTTAATTTGAAGGGCTGTTGTATAGAGAGCAAAGTTAGGCAAAAATTGAATTATATTTCTTGTTTTAGTCGATGGCCTTTAAAGATAAAGAGGGGCCAAGTATGCAATACGTGTTTTGTATAGAGACTCCAAGTTGCGAGTTGTCTCTAATTCGTCGGCATTTGTGGCAGTGGACTCTACCTTTTGATGTTGATATTGCTCTTATCCTCTTTCAATATACCATGGTTTCATAACTCTATATATCCACTCAATCGATTGAATTGAACCACTCAAACTTCTGAGAAATTCCATCGTCCCAATTTAAGTATTTTAATTGTTTAATAACAAAAATAAAAATTTCGATCAAAGCTTGCTGTTAAAAAACCTGGGTACTGATAATTAAATAAAAATAAGAATAATTGATATAAACAATAATTGGATAGAAAGCTAAGTAAATTAGTGTATTCCAATAGAATTTCGTGTCCTTACAAATGTTTATTCCTCACTTTTTATAGTTATTTCTAAGTAATACGTTTCTTTCCTTTCATAATGGAGCTATTATGGGCCATTAATGACATTTAAAGTAATGTTATAATTGAAAATCGTAACCGTTCAGTACAGATTCTATAATATTTTTCGTAATTAATGCTCGTTAATTACCAATAATACGTATCTATCCTTTTTTTGTTATATAGGTTCATTCCTTCGATGCTTTTCCAAATTATCAAGAGGTTCGAGCACTCATTCCTTCTGGTTTTCTGGATCTTTGCTCGTATATGTTAAAGCTCGTGCCTCTTTAACTATTCTCTACCAACTGTCATTCTTTTACTGACCCACGTATCATGACACATCATCACATAATTAATTCAATATACTAACTTGATTTTTTTCAATACAGATAGTCCTCTCACTTGACATTTATACAACAATAAAATATTTGGGAAGTAGATCTTCATTAAAGGGGGAATTTTGCCGCCATTATACCTTTTCTAGAACAAACGCTTAACATGTCACCTGCATTTAATGCTCGTGACACGTAACATCTTCTAATCGGATCTACAATTCTTCAACGTATTTTAAGGTTTTATTGCGGCTTCATCGGTTACAAAGTGACAGTTTCCATCATTATACCTTTTCCTTGACGATTGCTTCTGAGTATAAATATAGCTTTCATTTTTGTCTTTCTCATAAAAAGTTACCTATCTTAGAATATCCATTCTTGTTTTCTTCCCCGTACAACCATGTCTTCTTCAAATCCAAATCCCCGAAGAGTCTCCATAGTTGATGACTTTCCCTTGCTTCTGTTAGAATCAAAAGGAGGGAAGATTGTGTAGTATAGGGTCTTCATCTACACGAGGTATTTCTTTACCTCCAGCGAGTTCCACGCCTACTTCTAGCAATAGGGGTTCTCTTTCACATAGATCTTCTTCTAGGAATAAAGACTCGAGTGAACCAATTCGTGAACCTTTAGTCGATAAAATTTCCCCTTCTAAACTATCTTTTTACCCCGATAGAGAATCAATTAAGAATCAAGTTTCTTCTATGTCTTCTTTGGATTGTGCTGACGTTTACCCTTCTTAAATTTGTTGAAGGTTTAATCTCTGTTGTCTGTAGAGAATTGACATTGGAGACCTGACTTTCCTATCATAATTCCTAATGCAAACCAAAGAATTACATCTTATATGAGCGGGTTTTCTTTTGTGTATACATATCACTTTACACTGAATTTCAAACCCCTGTTTGATCTTGTTATTATTGTGTTCTTCCATTTTTTCAAAATTTTGATAGGACAAATCGGCCCCTTAGTGTGGAGTATTGTAGCTTGTCTAAGGCGCTTAGCAAAGTTGGCTAATTTGCCTTTTACTTTCTTTCACTTGATCCATCTCTACTCCCCTAAGCTTTTCCGATATGGGATCTTTATTTTAGTAGCGAGGAGTAAGAGAGTGCTAGTTAGCCCTGAAGATGACAAGGATCGTGTATGGAATGCCAGATTTGTTGTTGCTCATATTGTAGGTTCAGTAGGTGAAGAAAATGTACCATTCCTTGAAAAGTGAAATTTTGCACGTAAGTTTTAATTTTGCAACTTTCTTTCATTTTAACTTTTTCCTTTTGAAGGGGTTTATTTTTCCCGCTGATGTTTAACTTTCTCTTTCTTGAGCAACCATAGGAACTGTTGACGAAATTCTTAATTACTGTGATTGGGTAGAAAAGTTATTGACTGTTGTGCGTATGGAAGGCAGATCTTCAAAAATCCTTTCACATAGGTTTGGTTGGAAGGTCAAAACTCATGGTAAATACTTTACCCTCTTTCTTTTTACATTGTTGTTCATGTTTCCTTTAGAATTTGTTTGACCCTTCTTTTTATCAGGTTCACCATGCGTGGGGTACGTGCAGATGCAATCGCAGCTTCCAGAGTTTCTTTGGAAAGAGATCAAGAGATAATCTTGAATTCTTTATCGAAAAGGAAATCTGATGCGACCCAAGATTCTAATAAGGAAGAGGAACAAGATGGAAGTTCCTTGGATAAAGGCCACGGTCCAGAAGACGCGTCTTGTCAGATGATGAAGCAACTCCTCCCCGTTATATTCTCGTGGTCGAGCTTGTTGGTGCCATCTTAGTGAGTTCTAACGATGATACTCCTGCAGCAGCTCGTGACTCCGATAAACTTGATTTTTTCCAATACATTAATTGATTTGGCAAGGGTTGTTAAAGTGAAAATTAAGATTTATTGTGTTAAAATGGCATGTGTCCATAAGTAAAGAGAAAGTCAACAAAAATTTAGGACTTTCTTTGAACAGAAAACATGCTCAGCACAAAGATACATTTTTATTACTATTAATTAAAAAGGTGAGTCTAAAAATACATTTTCAAATGAGGAAACATTATGTTCAACGACAAGAACCTTCGCGAACGCGAAGGCGTGTATGCGAACGCGTTGATCAGAAACTGTTAGTCATCGCGAACGCGAAGGTGTACACGCGGACGCGATGAACAAATCTGGCGTGAATACTGGGCAGTTCTGTAATTTTACATTTTCTACCCCAAATCAATTATATACTCGTCCAAACACACATTGTAGGCACCCTTTTTCATCTTTTATCATCTTATTCATTTTTCAGAAGATTTTTGGCTTATTTTCAGTCTTCATAAACTAGAGAGAACAAGTTTGGAGGCTAGGGTTTTGCACACACACTTGGGTCTTGAAGATTAAAGCTTGTGGTTAAGGATTTCTCACCCATTTATGTTTATTTCTTCATTTCCTTGCTTTGTATTGTATATCTAAGTGTGTAGTATTTATTTCCAACACTTGAATCTTGTTTATGGGAATATTCATATTTAAAGTGTGGATTAAATACCTTGTCGTGCTTATGTATTGAATGATTTTTATATATTTATGAAGTGAGTTGTTGTTATTTTAATTATTCTTGTACTTTAATATTTCCAAAGGGATTAACTAACCCTAGGACTCGCCCATTAACTCCGAATTAATTTTGGGAAAGATAATTTGGGGTTGGAAAAGATTAATCAACAAGAACTTGAGGCGTTAACCCTCATTTAATAGATTCGACCTAGGGATAGGATTGAACTACTTGTAGCCTATTGGGTGTGCTTAATCTTCTAATTGTGATTAGGGATAATTCAATTAGGAAGTCTTGTTAGTCTTCGGAAGAAGCTAATTAAGAATTATTATCCGTGGCTAATTAACATAAACTCGCTCATATTTGTAAAATAGTGAAATACATTGGATCGTTACTTGAGTGTAATTCCCGATGCATTCATACTTGTAGCCATTGATCATTTTATTTGCTTTCTAGGTTAGTTTACATTTCCACATTTAGATATAAAATATTTTTAACCCAAATTCTTATTGTTTGGCTTAGCGCAATTAGCGATAATTTTCTTGCATTTCTAATCGCCTACACATTGTTCTCTGTGGGATTCGACCCCGACTCATAGTTGGGTTAATTATATTTCGTACGACCGTGTCTATTGCTTTTTGGCGGTAGAATTGGACGTCACCAAAAAAATGGCGCCGTTGCCGGAGAACAATTTGGCATAATTTAAGTTGTTTGAGAAGTAAGCGAAAGTGCTTTGGTCCAAGCTTGTGAATATTTGTGTAATTATTTTTCTTACCTTGGGTCTATTTTTCTTGTTTATTTCCTTAATTTTGAAAAATGGCATCATACAATGAAAATTGGTCATATGGTAGTTGTTCATACTTTGATGATCTTTGTCTTTATTGTGGAGGACCACACTCGTGGCAAAATTGTTTAAATTCTCCCGGGGATGGATTGTGCGCACAATTCCAAACCCATGAGTGGAGTATTTGTGATAACCGTGGTTTCCAAATTGGTCATTGGGATGATTGTGCTTATTTGTTATTCCCTTTCCCAAGCCCCTACTATGATAGTTCTACTTGTTTTGATGAGAATTGTAGGGCTATAGAGATGGAAGAAATTGAGCATGGCAGAAATGGAGGGTTCAAGCTCATGTTGGAGTGTAAATCAAGAAGAACTCTCAAATTCTCAAAATGAGAGAGTAATACTCATGTTGGAGACCATTCTTGAAAATGAGGAGAAGCGCAACTTTGCACTCGAGGACTTGAAACAATGCATAAATCACAATGGTGAACACATCCGTACTTTGGAATATCAAATGCAAATTTTGGTTGAGGCTCACTATGCCCAACAAATTTCGTGTGCGGATGAAAGCCAAGAAGAGTCCAACTCCGAGGAAGAAAGTGAGCTTTACCTTGAGGAATCAAGAATTGAACAACCGCCAACCAACTCAATGAGTGTTGTTGATGCCGACAAAAATATGGAATTGGAGTCAACCGGTGTAAATGCTAGTATGGTTGAAGTTGACTCTAATTCGGGGGAAAAAGAGGATGTCAACATAGAAGAATTGCAAAGTGAAGGCTTAAAGTCACATTCCAAGCATTTTTCAACGTTGGAATTATGTGGTGACACAGAAGTTGAACCACATGAATCAATAAAGGAGTGCAAGGAGGAAAAACTTTGGCCATACATTTTATAGTTTGAGGAGACAAGGAATCAAAACGACATTCCTCACTTGAAAGCCAAGAAGTACAAAATGAAACTTTTAAGCATGAATCGAATATCAAATTATCACCCCCCATCGCTCGTGGTCATAAGCTTGATTCCAAGCTTGGGGCCCAGTTCATATCATCCAAGTGGCGAGAAAAGTGGTAATGTTGTTTGCGTCGTGCCACGACGTTAAATACGGCGCTTGGTGGGATGCAACCCATCGTTTTTCAAAATTTTTTGTCATTTTTTAAATTTTCCTTTTTAGAATAGCTTAGAATTTATTTGTTACTAATCTGCCAAGTTTCAGATTTTTTGGAGTTGATTTGAGTAGGTCGGGTTGTTCCGGAGTGCAAAAACCAGTAGCTGCCAGCACTATTCAAGTGCAGAAAATTTTTTCTTCAACGCGTTCGTAGCAATAACTGGCAGTCCCAAAACTGGCAAAAAAATAGCAGCTTTGCACAGCTCTGTACGGGACCTTTACCGCTCATTTCTTTAGCTTAAATATTTCCTAATACATTGTTTTAAGTGTTTGTATGAGCTTTTAACATTGTTGGTCAATTTTGTAGGTATTTTGGATTTAAAATGGAACAAGAACATCAAGAAATGGCACAGGAACATGTTTTCGGACCAGGGCAGTAGAAAGCTTACGGCCATGAGCGGTTTCTATCCGCGGCATGCGAACGGAAATATGATGAACTGCTGTCCAAAATAATTGTGCGGGAAAGAGGAATAAATTTAGAAAAGGTTGAGGAGAAAATGCTCGAGTTCTATGCACGCTTCATGGAGAGCGAATGGATATGTTTTGCTGAGCCACCAATCAACACCAACCACACAGTTGTTTTGGAGTTCTATGCAAATGTCATACGAACTGATTTTCACGGTGTGTTGGTGACTATTGTGCGGGGCGTGCAGGTTCCTTTCAACTCTCAAGTTATCAATGCTGTTTATGGCCTCCCAATGCTGACAACGAGGTTTACAAAGAGAGAGCAAGAGCAGGGGGCAACTAGTGTCTAATAGACAGGCTGCACTGCGGAGTCACTCCAAAGTGGCTAACATTGCACAAGAGAGTGGACTCTCATGATTTTACAGCGGAAGCAAAAACATGGCTTTCCATCATTTGTTCTAGAGTGTCACCTTCCATAAATGACACTGATGTAACAATGGATAGGGCTCTCATGATTGCCGCTCTCGTTGAGGGATTGCATGTCCTTACTGAAAAGGGGACCAAGCGACAAGCAGAAAAAGAGGCACATTGATGTAGCCTCCCCATCATTCGGGCAGTTCACAGAGACCACCACTGACCCTGCCGGATCCTTTGACCCTATGGGACCACTCCAGTCTGGACCGCACACTATGAGACATATGTCTAGCCAGATTTATGGGGTTGATGCACATGCCAGGCAGCTCATAGCTGGCCTCCCACTGGCCCATCCGGGGCCAGCACATCTGCGGGAGCTAAAGCCCCACCATCTAAAGCCCCACCATCCCTGGAAGATATGACCAAGAATCAAAAAGAGATGACAACCCAGATAGAGGCCATGAATACCAGGCTGGAAAACATGAGCTGCAGGTAAGGAAAGATAGAAGAACGGCAAAGAAAATTCAAGGAGCATGAGAAGAAGAAGAGCAAGCTGCTTTCTAAGATGATGCAGAAGTTGAGCACACTTTGTGGTTCACAGGACTCGGATGATGATGACGATCGTGCATACATGGATCTTAAATTTTTCACCACATCCAGTTCTGACTGATGCAGTATTCAGGGAGCACTCTCCACCATTTTACTTTATCATTTTTTGTTGCATTGGGGACAATGCAATGTCTTTGGTTGGGGGTGGCTTCTTGTATAACTGTTGTTTTGGCGGATTGGTATAGTAGTTATTTTCATGGTGTTTTTAGTATATTATTATGTCATGTGTTATATTAGTTTGTTTATCTGTGTTTGTTTTTATGTTGTTATTAGTATATTTTCATGTGATATGTGATATTAGTATGTTTAGTTACATAATTTTTTATTAGCTTCTTAATTTTTTTTTTATTTTTTATATATAGTATGTTATATGATAGTGGCAATATCCTTGATTTTTTTATACCACGGTTCTTTTTTCAAGGATGCAAAAATTATTTTCTTGAACCGGGTAAAATTTTGTTGACTTTTCCCAACGATGGATACATTGACAACTTTCTTAAGGGAATTAGTCTTGTAATTAGGAGTAGCTTTTGTTAAAATTAGAAAAATAAATGGTTTGAGTTAGGATTTGTGTCCATTGGCCTAGTTGTGACTTGCTTGGTACCGACATAATTTAAACCTCGGCATATAAATTTTTAGTTGTTGAAAAAGAAAAAAATGATTGAAGTAAAGATGGCATGACTTTTAGACTCAATTTGTGGATCTTTAATTCACTAAATAGCTTCCTTTATGCTATATGTGACCTCTTTGAGTCATTTGTTTCAATTGGATTTTGGATTTGTATTCCACTTGAGTTTCCACGTGCCATGTGTAGTGAGATTTATTTGTGAGTTCTTTTGTAGTACTTGTAGTCTAGAACTTGCCCGGAATGTGCTTCAAGGCAAAATCATAAGCTAACTTGGTTTGAAAAATGATATTAGGCCTTCCTTGGACCGCTAGCATGCCTTAAAAATTCCTACCCTTAAATATTTTCCCTAGTCAACCCATTTTGAGCATTTAACCTTATTCTTTGGCAATCATATTACAAGTTTAAATCCTTTGTTCTTTATTGATCTAGCTTTTGGCACCCTGCCTCCCTAAGTACTTTGAAAGTATAAGCATATTCTAAAAGCCTAAGTTTGGGGGTGAAGGTTGGAAAAATTATGATATGAAAGTTGCTTGGAAATGGTGGAAGGTAGAAAAAAAATGAAACCTTCATGGTTTTTGAAAAAGAGAGAAAAGAAAAGAAAAGAAAAAAATATATATAGAATAAAATGATAAGAAATTGTGAAAAAAGGGAAGACTAGGTGTGAAATGAAAAAACGAAGAAATGATGGAAAATACTTTTGAAGGAATGGGGCTTTAATTGTAAATATTGTAGTGCTTTGGGAGGTTTTGAGTCACTTTAACCGAAATTTTGCCTTACCTTAACCCAAAGCCTAAACTACAACCCTTAAGCCCTAATTGATTTTGGGCCAGGTTGTCTACATTAGTGGAGGAATACATGAAGGGCAAGCCTATGGTACTACTTGTATGCATTTGAACATCTTTTTGAGAGAGAGTGAATTCTTTCCATTTGATATCCCATTTTTGTTTGAAATTAAGATTCATGAGTGTGGGATTGTCTCTTAAATGTGAGGGCACATGAGATTTGAGCTGTGAATTTAACCTCATTTTCAATTGGAAAGAATGACCAAAGAAAATTGGTTGTGACAGAGAGGCAAATTTTGAAGCTTTAGTGTCATGACTCGATTGTTACTTTGATTTGCATTAGTGTTTGAGCACTTGAAGTATAAAAAAATTTATGTGAAGTGCTTGATAATTCATATGCCTTGGAGTAATTGTTGGTACCAATCGAAGTCATGCATTTGTGCTTAAAGTAGACTTTCTTTGTGGCTTGGCATTATGTAGATGCATTGTTGAGTTAACCACTTGGGAAGAGATTTTGTTGCTTATGTTGCTTGAGGACAAGCAATAGTTCAAGTTTCGGGGTGTGATGAGTTGGTATTTTACCGACTCATCTTGTCTTTAAATCTATACTTTTGCTGTGTTTGAGCAATAAAATCGTGTATTTGATGCAATTTACTTCTATTTTACAGGTGGTATGTGGTTTAGAAGTAATGGTGAAGAAACCAAGTGAAAACAAGACAAAAATGAGCTAAAATGGACAAATAATCTGCCTAGTGAAATACTCTTCGTGAACGCGATAGAGGAATCGCGAACGCGATGGTTCAGTAGCCAAAGCTACACGAACGCAATGTACCGGACGCGAACGCGATGCAGGATGAAAGGAACCTTCGCGAACGCGAAGGCATTCACGCGAATGCGAAGGCATGTACGCGAACGTGTTGATCAGAAACTGTTAGTCATCGCGAACGCGAAGATGTACACGCGGACGCGATGAACAAATCTGGCATGAAGACTGGGCAGTTCTGTAATTTTATATTTTCTACCCCAAATCAATTATATACTCGTCCAAACAGACATTGTAGGCACCCTTTTTCATCTTTTATCATCTTATTCATTTTTTAAAAGATTTTTGGCTTATTTTCAGTCTTCATAGACTAGAGAGAACAAGTTTGGAGGCTATGGTTTTGCACACACACTTGGGTCTTGAAGATTAAAGCTTGTGGTTAAGGATTTCTTACCCATTTATGTTTATTTCTTCATTTCCTTGCTTTGTATTGTATATCTAAGTGTGTAGTATTTATTTCCAACACTTGAATCTTGTTTATGGGAATATTCATATTTAAAGTGTGTATTAAATACCTTGTTGTGCTTATGTATTGAATGATTTTTATATATTTATGAAGTGAGTTGTTGTTATTTTAATTATTCTTGTTCTTTAATGTTTCCAAAGGGATTAGCTAACCCTAGGACTCGCCCATTAACTCCAAATTAATTTTGGGAAAGATAAATTGGGGTTGGGAAAGATTAATTAACAAGAACTTGAGGCGTTAACCCTCATTTTATAGGTTCGACCTAGGGATAAGATTGAACTACTTGTAGCCTATTGGGTGTACTTAATCTTCTAATTGTGATTAGGGATAATTCAATTAGGAAGTCTTGTTAGTCTTCGAAGAAGCTAATTAAGAATTATTATCCGTGGCTAATTAACATAAACTCGCTCATATTTGTAAGATCGTGAAATACATTAGATCGTTACTTGAGTGTAATTCCCGATGCATTCATACTTGTAGCCATTGATCATTATATTTGCTTTCTAGGTTAGTTTACATTTCCGCATTTAGATATAAAATATTTTCAACCCAAATTCTTATTGTTTGGCTTAGCGCAATTAGCGATAATTTTCTTGCATTCCTAATCGCCTACACATTGTTCTCTGTGGGATTCGACCCCGACTCATAATTGGATTAATTATATTGCGTACGACCGTGTCTAATGCTTTTTAGCGGTAGAATTGGACGTCACCAGGAGTCACTCTCGAAACGACTTTTCACATCATAAATTAGGAAATAACCTACAACGCTATCATTGGGCATTCATGGATACACGCCATGCGAGCCATCTTCAAGTTTCTATTAAGTAACCAGACTTCTTACTACATGGGGAATATTCAGCATCCGAGGTGATCAACGCACCGCCTAATAATGCTACTGAATCGCTCAAGATTGCAAATATACCCAGCAACTAAAGTGAGCAAGAGTGGAAGCATAGCAATCAGCCATGTCGTTAACAAAACCTGACATATAAATAGAGGCCATCAAAGACCCAGATGTCGTAGAGGCCTGCAAGGCAACTGTGGAAGACCTAAATCCCGTTCAATTGGAAAACACTGATAGCACAAAAAAATCTTATATCGAGCACAATCTCTCAGAACCAAGTAAGTTCTATGAGTTCCTAACTAAAAATATCGCCGCCTTCTCCCATTCAAATATGATGGGAATCCCAAGGGAGATCGCCACACATTGACTGAATGTCGACCCTCTTAACTTGCATGTGCGGCAAATAAGGAGAAAATTCAATAACATAATCAATGACGCCGTCAGCGAATAAGTCGATAAGCTGCTCACTAATAATTCCATCCAAGAGTCAAAGTACCCTCACCAGGTCACTAATGCGGTCATGGTAAAAAAGAAGAACGAAAATGGAGGATGTGTGTTGACTTCACCGACCTAAATAAAGAATGCCCAAAAGATTTCTTTACGTTACCACACATCAACCAGCTCATCAATGCAACATCTGGGCACAAACTATTAAGCTTCCTAGATGATTGTTCTCGTTACAACCAAATCCTAATTGTAGAAGAATATCAAGAAAAGACCACTTTTATCACTCACCAAGGATCATACTGCTACAAAGTTATGTCATTCGGACTCAGGAATGCAGGGCGACGTACCAAAGATTAGTCACCAAAATATTCAAAAAATAACTTGGAAAGATTATGAAATCTACATCGAAGACATATTAGTAAAGTCAAAAAGGAAGGAGGATCACATTGGTCATCTAAAGGAAACCTTCGAAATATCGAGGCAATACGAAATGAAATTGAATCCCAAAAAATGCATCTTTAGCATAGACTCGAGTAATTTCCTCAGTTTTCTAGTATGACAAAGGGGTATCGAGGTTAATACGGACCAGGTCAAGGCCATTGAAGGAATATCCGAGACATAAACCAGCAAAAAATAGGTATAAAAGTTGACATGAGGAATAGCTGCCCTATTGAGGTTCATCTCACGGTCATCAGACATGTGCCATAAATTTTTCAATGTACTAAGGAAGGATCACGAATTACAGTGGAACTAGAAATGCGTTGACACCTTAAAGAAAATAAAAGCGTGCATGTCCTCACTGTCACTCTTTGTCAAGGCAGACCCAAGTGAATGTCTCCTGGTGTACCTAGGAGTCTTCGAAGTCATGGTAAGTGCGGTTCTGGTCTGCAAAAGTATAGTCTCTAATTTATTATGTCAGCAAAACCTTAATTCATGTCGAAATAAGGTGTCCCACATTGAGAAATTAGCTCTGCATTAGTCATAGCTTCACGAAATCTTAGACCATATTATCAATGTCACCGCATAAAAGTGGTGACAACCTTCCCCCTCAGGGGCATCCTACACAAACCCGAACTATTGGGTAGGTTGGCCACATGGGCCATAGAATTAAGCGAGCATGAAATCAACCATGAACTGCTATAAATTCGTAAGTGCTCACCGATTTCAGTGCAAAAATATTGCCTGAAACAGAGTAGAGGGCGCTCTATGCTTCCACACCCTCCGACCTCTAGGTCCTCTATACCGACAGTGCATCTAATGCTTCGGGATGTATCCTCAAAGTCCCTACAAGATAAGTGATTTTCTAATCCATATGATGCCCCAAAATGAATAACAACGAGGCCGAGTATGAAGCAGTGACTGCTGAATTGAAATTAGCCCTCAAATATGGTACTCGGCGACTCGTCCTACATTACGACTCCTAACTCATGGTGAATCAAGTCACTGGGACTTGCCAAATCAAAGAACATAAACTACAAAAGTACCAGTCAGAAATTCAAAAACTACTACCAAAATTCGAAGAATGCCACCTCGACCAGATACCTAAGGCGTAGAATGTCGAATCACATGGTCTCGTCAAGGTAGCGATAGCCACCAGAAATATCAACAAAGAAAACGTGGTCACCCTCATCCATTCCTTAATACGCCAGGTCAAGATGCATTCTATAAACCTGACTTGGGGCTTGTGAAACCTCGTTGTAACTTATTTACATGAATGAATGCTTCCACAAGATAAGAAAGAATCCAAAAAGCTTCGAATACTGGCGGCCTGGTACAGTCTCATAAATTATGACCTTTATGAAATAATATTTGGTATCCCCTAGCCAAATGCCTCGGGCTAAATAAAATAAGGTGGTTACTGCGATAAGTTCACAAAGGGAACTATGGTACGCATACAAGAAACTGTGCCCTCATCAAATGCATTATCCATGCGAGATACTACTGGCCCACCATGAAAAAAGAAGCCGTAATTATGTCATGAAATGTGAGCAATGTCAAAAATTGTCACGACCCGGATTTTCCCCCAATATCGGGATCGTGATGGCGCCTACTCGTGGTAGCTAGGCAAGCCACTGTATTCATACTATCCTGTTTTTAACACAATTTTAATTAAATAAATGCGGAATACTTTATCGAAATGGAAATAACAAATCACAAGGTAAAATCATACTGAAATCCTCTACCCAAGACTTGGAGTCACCAACTCACAAACTACTATAGAATACTACACATAAAAGTCTGAAGGAAATATAACATAATTCTGTTAGTCTCGGAACAATGAGACTACAGCTATTAACATAAGTAAAGAGAGAGACGCCGGGCTTGCGGACGTCTGCAAGCTACCTCGGTCTCAAATGTGATTAACTTCCACGCAATCTATTTATTGCTGCTGCTGCTGCTGCTGTTGCTCCTGATCGTAACCTGGACCTGTGCAAAAACGCACAGAAGTGTAGCATCAGCACAACCGACCCCATGTGCTGGTAAGTGCCTGGCCTATCCCGGCGAAGTAGTGACAAGCCTAGGACCAGACACCCACATAAACCTGTGCAATTCAATATATATATATGTACCACCAAAATAACAAGAATTTAATCAAGTATTAACACAATAAGGAGTATCTTAAAGAATTCAACAATTAACCACAATTAATAATTTCACAAGGAAAAACAAAGTGTAATGTAAACACAAGTAATATCAATTCAAGAAATAGCAAACAGTTGCACGGCATCACCCTTCGTGCTTTTACTCTCATCCTCACATCCATAGTACGGCATGATCCTTCGTACATGGTTCAATAATAGGGCACGGCATGATCCTTCGTGCATAATCAATAATAAACATGGCACGGCATGATCCTTCGTGCATAATCAATAATAAACATGGCACGACATGATCCTTCGTGCATAATCAATAATAAACATGGCACTGGCATGATCCTTCGTGCATAATCAATAATAAACATGGCACGGCATCACCCTTCGTGCATTATCTCTCTTCCTCACCCAAATAACAATCACAGTTAAGGGCAAAGAAAGAAACAACAATTCATAAATCGTCCCATCAAGGGCAATCAATAATTATCTTGACAACAAGTCCCAACAAGGGAGAACAATAACGATTCACCTATAATATATTTCAAAATATCATTTTCCAACGACTCACGGTCATACTAGACGCCAATGTATGGATGCTCGTCACCACAGCCCATACACCGCACTCGATCACATAACACATAACACATAATCCTATTCCCTCAAGCTAGGATAGAACAAACACTTACCTCGAGTGCTTATGAACAATTCAATCCGTGGATATGTCTTTTCTTTCAATTTGGCTCCAATTCAACCATATCTATACACAATTGATTTAATATCATCAATTCTACTTAACAAACTAGTTCATATTGCTAAATATGGTTTTTACAACATTCTGCCCGGAATAGTAAAAACCGACCCCGGGCCCACATAATCGAAACTCAAGTTTCGAACCAAAACAAGTTCACCCAATCTTCCATGAGTTCAAATATACAATTTGTTCTTAAGTTCGACTCCAAAACGAGGTCTAAAGCGCAAATTCTTTGAAAGCCCTAACTATACCCATTTCTCAAATTTTCAACCAATTTATACATGTTTAAGCCTAAGGATTTGATTGATGTTGATGAAAAATGAAGAAAACGAGTTAACAATACTTACCCAATGAACTTTGATGAAGAAATGCCTCAAAAATCGCCTAAAATGTTGTGGAGAAGAGAGTTGAACAGAAATGGGATTTTTATCCCGTTTCTGTTCTGTTTTCTTCTTAAATTCACTGGGCGAAAATTTACTCTATGCGATCGCAGGGCCTGTGATGCGATCGCATAAAAGGAAAATGGGGACAGCAAAATTACTCTATGCGATCGCGGAGGTCTTATGCGATCGCATGGAAGGAAATGAATGAACTGAAATTACTCTATGCGATCGCAGGGAATGGTACGCGATCGCATAGAAGGAAATTCTGGGCCTCAGTCTTACTCTATGCGATCGCGAAGGATAGTATGCGATCGCATAGGAGGAAAAGTGGAAGTTATGCGATCGCATGGGCTCTATTGCGATCGCACGGAAGGATTTTTGGGACCTCTAATCTTTGCTCTATGCGATCGCGGCCTCACCTATGCGATCGCATAGAAGAAAATCTCTGTGCAAAAATTGCAGAGTTTCTGCTGCAATTTCAAGTTCAAAACCATCCCGTTACCTATCCGAAACTCACCCGAGCCCTCGGGGATTCAAACCAAATATGCACACTAACTCAAAAACATCATACGAACTTGTTCGCGTGATCAAATCGCTAAAATAACATCAAAATCAATGAATTGAGCCTTAAAACTCAAGAATTCTTTAAAATTTCATAATTTCCAAAATTTCCAATTTAAGGCCGAAACACGTCAAACGACGTCCGTTTTCAACCAAACTTTACAGGAAGCGCTTAACCAATATATATGACATGTACCGGGCGTCGGAACCAAAATACGAGCCCGATACCAGTACCTTTTAATCAAAATTCAGTTTCATTTTCCTTAAACATTTTCAGAAAACAATTTAACAGAAAAATTCTTTTACCGGGGTTCTAGACCTCGGATTTCAATTCGGACGCATGTCCAAGTCCCATATTTTCCTACGGACCTCTCGGGACCATCCAATCTCGGGTCCGATCCGTTTACCAAAAATGTTGACCGAAGTCAACCATATCAATATTAATATCATTTTTATCCAAATTTCTCATAGAATTCATATTTTCTATCACAAAATCTTTCCGGCTACATGCTCGGATCATGCACGTAAATCGAGGCAACATAGAATGAGGTTTTCAAGGCCTCAGAAGCTCGAAATTATTAATAAAATAAGTGATGACCCTTTGGGTCGTCACAAAAATATTCCCCTATGACACACCAAGCAGGAGAACTGCTACACTCTGTCACTTCGTCATGGCCATTCATAAAGTGGGGGATGGATATCATCGGACCCTTCCAACAGGATGGGGTAAGGTACGCTTCCTTTTGGTTTTAGCTGACTTTTTTTTAAATGGTTGGAAGTAGGTGCATACACTCAAGTACGTGAGCAAGAAGTTATTGCGTTTATATGGAAAAATATAATATGTTGCTTTGGCATTCCCAAAGAAATCAGCTGCGACAACGGACCTTAGTTCGTTGGAAAGAAAAAAACTGAGTTCTTTGAAAAATGGCACATCAAGAGAATACTCTCCACACCATACCATACCTTCGCCAACGATCAAGCCGAATCCTCCAATGAAAAAATATAGAATATATTGAAAAAGAAGCTCGAGAACACCAAATGGCTAGGGCTTGAACTATTGCCAAATGTACTATAGGCATACTGCTCCACGCCAAAAACTAGCACAGGCGAGACACCATACTCATTAGTGTAGGGGACTGATGCGGTTATACCTATTGAAGTTGGAGAACCTAGCCTGAGATACTCTAACGAGAGCGGACCAAGTAACGACGAAAGTAGGTTACAAGACCTGGATGAAGTTGAGGAGGGAAGAGACATGGCTCACGTAAGAATGGTAGACAAAAAACAACAAGCAGAAAGGTAGTATAACAAGAAGGCCAAAATATGACCACTCAAGGTCGGAGACTATGTTCTCAAAGCTAAAACACAAGCAGCAAAAGACCCTAATGAGGAAAGTTATGAACAAATTGGCATGGGCCATACAAAATCAGAGTGGAATCGAACAAAGGAGCATTCTAGTTAGAGACAATGGAAGGAAAACTACTCCAAAACAATGGGAATGTCGCCCATCTCAAATACTTCCACTTTTGAAAAGAGATGCTTCCTAAGTCGTACTCTTTTTTCCTTACCCGGGTTTTGTCCCAATCAAATTTTCTCGGTGAGGTTATTAATGAGGTGGCAATGGAGACGCCTCGAGGTCTGAAGTATTATTCAACACCCCACCCGTTGACATGATCTCCAGACCGAGTAATGAAGGGACTGGGTATATATAGACATATCTCCATTGTATGTACAAAGTCAACACTTATTTCTTACAAGAATATAATCAAATCTCCAACAATGAAACTAGCATCCACTGTACTCCAACAAGAAGAATAGAACGCCGCCCTTACGATGGGATACTACTTCGACGCCAGCTCAAAAGTAACATCCCAATGGCTAAGGCCATCGACGAAGAAATGAATTTGACTTTGCTTGAACTACGGAGGGATACTACTACGATGCCAGCTCAAAAGTAACATCCCAATGGCTAAGGCAATCAACAAAGAAATGAGTTCGACTTTGCTCAAACTATGACAGGATACTACTTCAGTACTTGTTCGAAAGTAACATCCCAATTTCTAAGTCCATCGACAAATAAATGAGTTCGACTTTGCTCAAAATATGATGGGATACTAAGATGCTAGCTCGAAAGTAACATTCCAATAGCTAACGCCATCGGCAAAGAAATGAGTTTAACTTCGCTCGAACTACGATGGGATACTACTTCGACGCCAGCTTCAAAGTAACATCCCAATGGTTAAGGCCATCGACAAAAACATGAGTTTGACTTTCCTCGAACTATGATAGGATACTACGTTGATGCTAGCTCAAAAGTAACATCCCAATAGCTAAGGCCATCGATGAAGAAATGAGTTTGACTTCGCTCGGACTACAACGAGATACTACTTCTGTAACGACCCGACCGGTCGTTTTAGAAAATTACGCCCCTATCCCTAATTTAACTGTTCCCCTAAGTTCATTTCTGCTATTGTGGGTTGCCGGGAGAGTTGGTTCCGAAAATTTGAGCATTTTGGGACACTTAGTCCCCAAATAAGAGCTTTGAAACTAGAAAAAAAAACGGTCCATAGCCGGAACAGTGTTAAGACGATCTCGGAACGGAAATCCGATGGTTCCATTAGCTCCGTTAGGTGATTTCGGGGTTGGGAGCGCGTTCGGAATATATATTGGAAGTCCGTAGCTCAATTAGGCTTGAAATGCCGAAGGTTGAAATTTTGGTGAATCCGAACGATAGGTGAGATTTTGATCCGGGGGTCGGAATGGAATTCTGACAATTTCTGTAGCTTCATTATGTGATTTTGGATATGTCCGCAAATTTTCAGGACATTTGGACGTCATTTGGCCGGGTTTTGGATTGAATGTTAGTTTTGAAAGTTTTGAAGAAACTTAGGCTTGAATCGATGTGATTTATGGGTTTTGATGTTGTTAGACGTGTTTTTATGATTGGAATAAGTTCGTATCGTGTTTCGGAGTATGTTGGTGGTTTTCGTTGGGGTCCCGGAGGCCTCGGGATGAATTCGGACCATCATCCGGCACTTTGGAACATGTAAAGTCTGCAGAAAAAACTGCAGATCACTGGGCAAGATTTAAGCCATCGCGTTCGCGAGGGCCTTGTTCGCGTTCGCGTAGGCCGGGTGCTGCAGAGCATCGCGTTCGCGTCCAAGGCGTCGCGTTCGCGTAGTGGAAGAAGGGGAGGCACCGCGTTCGCGATCCCTGTGTCGCGTTCGCGAAGAGCAAGGCGGGTTGGATGGGAAATAAGGTCATCGCGAACGCGTGGACTGGCGCCGCGTTCGCGAAGGTTTAGCCGGCTGTGCATCGCGGACGCGAGTGGCGTCACGCGAACGCGAAGGGTAAATGGGCTAGAGCATCGCGAACGCGTGACAGGCCACGCGAACGCGATGAAGGAAAATGTCTGGCAGTGAGCTTAAGTTCAGAACATAACACCCGCGACCCCCATACACAAAAACGCCATTTTTGAGCTCCAAGAGAGGTTTTTGAAGGGGAAAACGTTGGGATATCATCGGGAAATCATCGGGGGTAAGTTTCTTGACCTTAATTCGTTGGTTTATCATGAAATCCGTGATTATCTCACTGAAATTGGAAGATTAAAGGTGGGTTTGAGCCCTAGGCCTAAATGTTAGAAAATCTTTGATTTGAATGGGCAAATGGAGTCCGATTTCGATAAATTTTATATGCACGGACTCGTATTGAGATAAGGAACCCGAATATATAATTTTTGTGATTTTTCGATAAGCGTACCGAAAGTCGGGTTTTGGCAACTTGTGGGTTTTGGTGTATTTTGAGTTAATTTGATTGGGTAATGCCCAATTGGCCTATTTTGATGTGATTCTATTGATTTTTATCGGATTCTACACTTGTGGAGGCCGACATTCGTGGCAAGAGGGTTATTACTTAGCGGTTTTGTACCGGAATTGAGGTAAGTGGCTTGTCTAACCTCGTGTGGGGGAATTTTCACCCCTAGGATATTATGTGATAGTTTAAAAGCCTTGTACGCGAGGTGACGGGCGTGTACATGCGCTGGTTGATGAACACGTATTTTATTCAGAAATGTTCGATGAGCGATATCCCTGTCTTTGGTTGTAAATTTGATATTTTACCCGGTAGTGGTTAGAAGAGCATGATTAGGTAGCACTTAACTGTTTAGTTGCCTAACCGCCTTATTTGAATTCCTTGTTAATTATTGGCACTATTTTTCGGTGAAGTTATAAAAGCATAATTATTCACTCTGTGGATTCCTTAATTGGCTGTGCTTGTGGACTGCGGGTTCGATTCCCGGAGACCCAGGGCTGTGGGTTCGATTCCCAGAGACCCGACGAGTTATTGGTAGGGACTACGGGTTCGATTCCCGAGATCCTGAGTTATTGGTAGGGACTACGGGTTCGATTCCCGAGATCCTGAGTTATTGGTAGGGACTACGGGTTCGATTCCCGAGATCCTGAGATTATTGAAATGAGGACTACGGGTTCGATTCCCGAGATCCTGACTGATGGGTAGGGACTGCGGGTTCGATTCCCGGAGATCCTGAGTTATTGATATATTATTGAGACATGGGCTGCGGGTTCGATTCCGGAGACCCAGAGGTACTGAGAATGGGACTGTGGGTTCAATTCCCACAGATCCTGGATTCGTTTATTTGAGTTGGTTAATTGTTGTTAGCTTGATTTTAAACTGCTTATTATTGTTATTATCATTATATTATTTGTTATTATCTGTTAAACTGTTTATTTTGTTATCATCATATTATTATTGTTTCTCAGTAGGGCCCTGACCTTCATCGTCACTACTCCATCGAGGTTAGGCTTGACACTTACCGAGTACCGCCGTGGTGTACTCATGCTACTCTTCTGCACATTTTTGTTGTGCAGATCCAGGTACATCAGGACAGGCTCATACGAGGTGATATCGCAGCTTTTTGGGAGACCTCGAGGTATGATCTGCTACGTCCGCGGATCCGGAGGCTTTCCTTCTATTATGATAGTATTAGCTGACATTTTTCTTCATTTCGTTGTTAGATACTCTTTACACATAGAGCCACAGTTGTATTTCTCTTTTAGTCTGTGTTACCGTGGGGTTTCGGATCTTGGTAGTGTTTATTTATTGTGTGACGGATGTATGTGCCAAGTGGCACGGATTACATATCTTTTATGTTATTTTCCGCTGTTTCTTATTTAAGTAATTATAATTTATAGATTCCGCAACGTGTTAGGCTTACCTAGTCGTGGGGACCGGGTGCCATCACGACATGTTCACAATTGGTGAACTAGGGTCGTGACAAGTTGGTATTAGAGCTCTAGGTTCGTAGGAGTCACGGGACACAGAACCGGTTACTTAGAGTCTCACTGATCGATACAGAGACGTCTGTATTTATCTACGAGGGGCTATGTAACTGCTTAGGAAACTCTTCATTTCTTTTGGATTCCTTGTCGTGCGACATTTTTGGCATTAAAAATCTAAACTACTGCTTTCTATTCTCTCGCGGATGGTGAGGACACGAGCTAACCGCGATGATCGGGTACCCGCGCCCTGTTGCTGCCGTCGGAGGCCGGGGCCGAGGTAGAGGACGAGGACGCGCCGAGGTGCAGCCACGGCACCATCGCGCGGCTGCCGGCGAGGTGCCACCGGTGAGACCGAGGTTGGAGCGCGAGCACCGTGCACACCGGACTACGAGCTGCTACTACTCCGGCGACTACGGAGACCACGGCTCGGTTCGTGAGCATGTATACCACTTTGGCCCGGGCGGGATTGCTTCCTCTTGTTGCGGCTACATCTCGGGCGGGGGAGGGGCCCGGACTCCCGTAGCCGTTACTCGGGAGCGGCGTGTGCCGGTGGGACATGTTCCGAGATGTTTTGGTTATGCCTCCTGCCGCCCGAGCACAACCAGGAGGTGGACCGAGCTGCCTGCGAGGACGAGCGGCGTAGATTAGAGAGGTTCGAAAATATGATCCTCCGGTGTTTAGTGGCCCTGGCTTCGGATGATGCATTGGGTTTTCCGGAGGAGTGTCATCGTATCCTTCGTACTATGGGGATTGTGGAGACCGGCGGGGTTTCCTTCACTGCTTTTCGGTTTCGTGGGGCCGCTTATGATTGGTGGCGCACGTATGAGTTGGATAGTCCGGAGAAGTCTGCTTCATTGACCTGGACGCAGTTTTCAGATCTATTTTTGAGGGAGTTTGTTCCACCGAGCCTTAGGGATTCTTGGCGCTCGGAGTTTGAGCGGTTGCGACGGGGCTCCATGTCAGTATCGGAGTATGCCATCAGTTTCACCCGTCTAGCCAGGCATGCACCGGCCTTGGTAGCCACGGTTCGAGAGAGAGTACGGAGATTTATTGAGGGCACTGATTCCGCCTATCCGATCCGGCGTGGCCAGAGAGGGTTGGAGACGGATATATCTTATCGGCAGCAGTTAGCATTGCCGGGAGGATCGAGGGTATGCTCCGCAGAGAGCGGGGAGATAGAGAGGCCGAGAGGTCTCGTGAGTCGGGCCATTTCTGTGGTGCCCGCACTTCGTCGGCCGGTCGTTTTGGCGGGGGTTATTCGGTCGACCGGTTCACTCGGCATTGCCCGCGGCAGGTAGTACTCCGGTGTCTTCCGGCACCTCGGGAGCCTTATTATGCTCCCCGGTTTCCGGTGCACCTCCGCGCGGGGTCCTTCCGGAGGTCAGGCTGGTGGGGGAGAGGCCGGTCAGTCACAGACCGTGTCCTCCCCGAGCTTGCTTTGGGTGCGGGGATACTCGCCATACGGTGAGGGAGTGCCCCGAGGGCGTGGGAGGGGGCACCTCGCCGGTCTTCGCGACGTCGGCGTGGCTCTCGGGGGTCGGCGAGCTATCATTCCGGCTCCGAGCTGCTATTCCACCTGCCCGGCCGGCCGGGGGCGGGGTCGGGGTTCTAGAGGCCGCCCTCGAGAGGGGGACCAGGCCGGATTCTATGCTATTCACGATCGCGGCTGCGGCTGTTGCATCCGATTCTGTTATCACGGTATTATTACGGTTAGTCACGGGGAGGCATCGGTTCATTCGACCCCGGTTCCACTTTTTCATATGTGTCTTCTTACTTTGCTTCTCATTTGGGTGTGCCTCGGGATTCTTTGAGTGCCCCCATTTATGTTTCCACTCCGGTGGGTGATTCTTTGGTTGTGGACCGCGTATATCGGTCGTGTTTGATTACCATTTGTGATTTTGAGACCAGAGCGGATCTATTGTTGCTCGGGATGGTCGATTTTGATATTATTCTGGGCATGGACTGGTTGTCGCCCCATTATGCTATTCTTGATTGTCACGCCAAGACCGTGACGCTGGCTATGCCGGGCATTCCACGTATTGAGTGGAGTGGTACTCTAGATCACACCCCTAGCCGTGTTATTTCTTTTCTCAGAGCTCAGCGTATGGTTGAGAAGGGGTGTGCTGCTTATCTAGCTTATGTGCGGGATGTTAGTATTGACACTCCTTCTATTGATTCTGTTCCAGTGGTACATGATTTCGCTAATGTATTTCCAGCTGATCTCCCGGGCATGCCGCCCGACAGAGATATTGATTTTGCTATTGATTTGTTGCGGGCACTCGGCCCATTTCTATTCCACCGTACCGTATGGCTCCTCCTGTGTTGAAGAAGTTGAAGGATTAGTTATAGTAGTTGTTGGGTAAGGGTTTCATTCGACCCAGTGAGAGGCGATTTAGGGGCGATTTTCAGAGAAACCAAAAGGGGTCATCAGGTAATCATCTATGGATTTATATTATGTCATTTCCTTGCTAAACTATGGTGTTTTTGACTGAAATTGGAGGAATTGGGGGTGTGTTAATGGAGGTTTTCACCCTAGGCTTCACCAGTTGAAGATTCGGGAGCCAGATATCCCGAAGACTGCCTTCAGGACCCGGTATGGTCACTATGAGTTCCTCGTGATGTCTTTTGGGTTGACTAATGCTCCAGCAGCATTTATGCATTTGATGCACAGTGTGTTCAGGCCTTATCCGGACTCGTTCGTGATTGTCTTCATTGATGATATTCTAGTATATTCTCGGAGCCGGGAAGAGCACGAGCAGCATTTGAGGATAGTGCTTCGGATCCTGAGGGAGAAGCAGCTTTATGCCAAGTTCTCTAAATGTGAATTCTGGTTGAGTTCAGTGGCATTTTTGGGCCACGTAGTGTCGAGTGATGGTATTCGAGTAGATCCAAGGAAGGTGGAGGCCGTGCAGAGTTGGCCCAGACCCTCCTCCGCTACTGAGATTCGCAGTTTCCTTGGTTTGGCGGGCTATTACCGTCGTTTCGTAGAGGGTTTCTCTTCGATTGCAGCACCTATGACTAGATTGACCCAAAAGGGTGCCCCTTTTCAGTGGACAAACGAGTGTGAGGCGAGCTTTCAGAAGCTCAAGACAGCTTTGACTTCGGCCCCTATATTGATGTTGCCTACAGGTTCGGGGTCCTATACTGTATATTGTGATGCCTCACGAGTTGGACTCGGTGCGGTATTGATGCGGGACGGTAGGGTGATTGCCTACGCGTCGAGACAGCTGAAGGTGCATGAGAAGAATTATCCTGTTCATGATTTGGAGCTAGTTGCCATTGTTCACGCCTTGAAAATTTGGCGTCATTATTTATATGGGGTTCCTTGTGAGATCTACACTGATCACCGGAGCTTGCAGCACTTGCTTAAGCAGAAGGACCTGAATATGCGTCAGAGGAGATGGTTGGAACTACCGAAGGACTATGATATTACTATTCTCTATCATCCGGGCAAGGCTAATGTGGTTGCTGATGCCTCGAGTCGTCGGGCAGAGAGTTTGGGGAGTTTAGCATATCTACCAGCTTCGGAGAGGCCTATGGCGATGGATGTTCAGGCTTTGGCCAGGCAGTTTGTTAGACTGGATCTTTCGGAGCCCAGCCGGGTTCTAGCTTGTGTGGTTTCTCGGTCTTCTCTATTTGACCGCATCAGGGAGCGTCAGTTCGACGACCCTCATTTGCTTGTCCTTCAGGATAGAGTTCGGCGTGGTGATGCTCGGGATGTTACCATCGGGGATGATGGAATTATGAGGATGCAGGGCCGTATCTGTGTGCCCAATGTAGATGATCTTCGAGAGCTGATTCTAGCAGAGGCCCATAGTTCGCGGTATTCCATCCATCCGGGTGCCGCGAAGATGTATCAGGACTTGAAACAGCATTACTGGTGGAGGCGGATGAAGAGGGATATAGTTGATTATGTTTCTAAATGCCTCAATTGCCAGCAGGTGAAGTATGAGCATCAGCGTCCGGGTGGATTGATGCAGCGGATTGAGATTCCAGAGTGGAAATGGGAGCGCATCACCATGGACTTTGTATCTGGGCTTCCACGGACTATTAGGAAGTTTGATTCTATTTGGGTTATTGTGGATCGGCTGACCAAGTCCGCCCATTTTATACCGGTGAGCACTACATTTTCATCGGAGCGACTGGCGGAGATCTATATCGGGGAGGTAGTTCGGCTGCATGGTATTCCAGTTTCCATCATTTCAGATAGAGGCACTCGGTTCACTTCACGGTTCTGGAGAGCTGTACAGCAGGAGTTAGGTACTCGGGTAGAGCTGAGCACATCATTTCACCCCCAGACTGATGGGCAGTCCGAACGCACTATTCGGATTTTGGAGGATATGCTCCGTGCGTGCGTGATTGAGTTTGGAGGTTCATGGGATCACTTCTTGCCACTGGCGGAGTTTGCTTATAACAACAGCTACCAGTCCAGTATTCAGATGGCGCCGTACGAGGCCCTATATGGTAGGAGGTGCAGGTCTCCCGTAGGTTGGTTTGAGCCGGGCGAGGCCAGGTTGCTAGGTACTGATATGGTTCAGGAGGCTATGGACAAGGTCAAGGTGATTCAGGACAGACTTCGTGCAGCCCAGTCTAGACAGAAGAGTTATGCGGACAAGAAGGTTCGCGATGTGGCTTTTATGGTTGGTGAGCGGGTTCTGCTTCGAGTCTCGCCCATGAAGGGCGTTATGAGGTTTGGGAAGAAAGGGAAGCTGAGTCCTAGATTTATTGGCCCTTTTGAGATTTTGAGGCGTGTTGGGGAGGTTGCTTATGAGTTGGCCTTACCTCCCAGCCTAGCCGGAGTTCACCCCGTATTTCATGTCTCCATGCTCCGGAGATACCATGGTGACCCGTCGCATGTGTTGGATTTCACATCTGTTCAGCTAGACAAAGATCTGTCTTATGTTGAGGAGCCAGTAGCCATTCTAGACAGGCAAGTCAGAAAGCTAAGGTCAAAGAACATCGCTTCGGTAAAGGTTCAGTGGCGGGGCCGGCCGGTCGAGGAGGCGACTTGGGAGACCGAGCAGGATATGCGCAGCCAGTACCCTCATCTTTTCACTACTCCGGGTATGTTTTCTATGCTCGTTCGAGGACGAACGAATCTTTAAGTGTGGGAAGATGTAACGACCCGACCGGTCGTTTTAGAAAATTACGCCCCAATCCCTAATTTAACTGTTCCCCTAAGTTCATTTCTGCTATTGTGGGTTGCCGGGAGAGTTGGTTCCGAAAATTTGAGCATTTTGGGACACTTAGTCCCCAAATAAGAGCTTTGAAACTAGAAAAAAAAACGGTCCATAGCCGGAACAGTGTTAAGACGATCTCGGAACGGAAATCCGATGGTTCCATTAGCTCCGTTAGGTGATTTCGGGGTTGGGAGCGCGTTCGGAATATATATTGGAAGTCCGTAGCTCAATTAGGCTTGAAATGCCGAAGGTTGAAATTTTGGTGAATCCGAACGATAGGTGAGATTTTGATCCGGGGGTCGGAATGGAATTCTGACAATTTCTGTAGCTTCATTATGTGATTTTGGATATGTCCGCAAATTTTCAGGACATTTGGACGTCATTTGGCCGGGTTTTGGATTGAATGTTAGTTTTGAAAGTTTTGAAGAAACTTAGGCTTGAATCGATGTGATTTATGGGTTTTGATGTTGTTAGACGTGTTTTTATGATTGGAATAAGTTCGTATCGTGTTTCGGAGTATGTTGGTGGTTTTCGTTGGGGTCCCGGAGGCCTCGGGATGAATTCGGACCATCATCCGGCACTTTGGAACATGTAAAGTCTGCAGAAAAACTGCAGATCACTGGGCAAGATTTAAGCCATCGCGTTCGCGAGGGCCTTGTTCGCGTTCGCGTAGGCCGGGTGCTGCAGAGCATCGCGTTCGCGTCCAAGGCGTCGCGTTCGCGTAGTGGAAGAAGGGGAGGCACCGCGTTCGCGATCCCTGTGTCGCGTTCGCGAAGAGCAAGGCGGGTGGGATGGGAAATAAGGTCATCGCGAACGCGTGGACTGGCGCCGCGTTCGCGAAGGTTTAGCCGGCTGTGCATCGCGGACGCGAGTGGCGTCACGCGAACGCGAAGGGTAAATGGGCTAGAGCATCGCGAACGCGTGACAGGCCACGCGAACGCGATGAAGGAAAATGTCTGGCAGTGAGCTTAAGTTCAGAACATAACACCCGCGACCCCCATACACAAAAACGCCATTTTTGAGCTCCAAGAGAGGTTTTTGAAGGGGAAAACGTTGGGATATCATCGGGAAATCATCGGGGGTAAGTTTCTTGACCTTAATTCGTTGGTTTATCATGAAATCCGTGATTATCTCATTGAAATTGGAAGATTAAAGGTGGGTTTGAGCCCTAGGCCTAAATGTTAGAAAATCTTTGATTTGAATGGGCAAATGGAGTCCGATTTCGATAAATTTTATATGCACGGACTCGTATTGAGATAAGGAACCCGAATATATAATTTTTGTGATTTTTCGATAAGCGTACCGAAAGTCGGGTTTTGGAAACTTGTGGGTTTTGGTGTATTTTGAGTTAATTTGATTGGGTAATGCCCAATTGGCCTATTTTGATGTGATTCTATTGATTTTTATGGGATTCTACACTTGTGGAGGCCGACATTCGTGGCAAGAGGGTTATTACTTAGCGGTTTTGTACCGGAATTGAGGTAAGTGGCTTGTCTAACCTCGTGTGGGGGAATTTTCACCCCTAGGATATTATGTGATAGTTTAAAAGCCTTGTACGCGAGGTGACGGGCGTGTACATGCGCTGGTTGATGAACACGTATTTTATTCAGAAATGTTCGATGAGCGATATCCCTGTCTTTGGTTGTAAATTTGATATTTTACCCGGTAGTGGTTAGAAGAGCATGATTAGGTAGCACTTAACTGTTTAGTTGCCTAACTGCCTTATTTGAATTCCTTGTTAATTATTGGCACTATTTTTCGGTGAAGTTATAAAAGCATAATTATTCACTCTGTGGATTCCTTAATTGGTTGTGCTTGTGGACTGCGGGTTCGATTCCCGGAGACCCAGGGCTGTGGGTTCGATTCCCAGAGACCCGACGTGATATTGGTAGGGACTACGGGTTCGATTCCCGAGATCCTGAGTTATTGGTAGGGACTACGGGTTCGATTCCCGAGATCCCGAGTTATTGGTAGGGACTACGGGTTCGATTCTCGGAGATCCTGAGATCATTGAGACACATCTTGAGGTATTGAGGCATGGGCTGCGGGTTCGATTCCCGGAGACCCAGAGATACTATTATTGGGACTGCGGGTTAAATTCCCGTAGCTCCTGGATTGTTGGTTATAGAGTAGGACTGTGGGTTAAATTCCCACAGGTCCTGGACTTGTTGATTTAGTTTTGTTACTTGTTATTAGCTTAATTTTTGCCGGTTGCAGTAATCACTTTATTATTGCTATTTCGGATTTATTATTATTTGAGCTGCTTATTATTGTTATTGTCTTTTTGTTATTGTTCTCTCAGTAGGGCCACGACCTTCCTCGTCACTACTCCATCGAGGTTAGGCTTGGCACTTACTGAGTACCGCCGTGGTGTACTCATGCTACTCTTCTACACACTTTTGTTGTGCAGATCCAGGTACATCAGAGCAGGCTCGTACTAGGTGATTCTGCAGCTTTCTGGGAGACTTCGAGGTATGATCCGCTACGTCCGCGGATCCGGAGGCTTCCCTTCTATTCTAGTATTACTAGTTGACATTTTTCTTCATTTCGTTGTTAGATACTCTTTACACATAGAGCCACAGTTGTATTTCTCTTTTAGTCTGTGTTACCGTGGGGTTTCGGATCTTGGTAGTGTTTATTTATTGTGTGACGGATGTATGTGCCAAGTGGCACGGATTACATATCTTTTATGTTATTTTCCGCTGTTTCTTATTTAAGTAATTAAAATTTATAGATTCCGCAACGTGTTAGGCTTACCTAGTCGTGGGGACTGGGTGCCATCACGACATGTTCACAATTGGTGAACTAGGGTCGTGACAACTTCGATGCTAGCTCAAAAGTAATATCCCAATGGCTAAGTCCATCGATAAAGAAATGAGTTCAATTTGACACGAACTACAATGGGATACTACTACGATGCCAGTTCAAAAAGTAACATCCTAATAGCTAAGGCCATTGACAATAAATACCGAAATGCTATAAAGATTACAAAGATTACCACCGAATCAACAAAATAATTTCTTCATTACAACAAAATGTTACTGGCACCTATCTTTACAATGGGCTCAAAGATGCCCTACAAAAATCCAACGGGACAATTATGCATCATCCACGGTAGCATACACTCTTCATACCAAGAGTTGGAAGCAAGATGGTTTACATCATCAGAGTTGTTGTCATCCCCATTAGGCGAAAGAGGGTTGCATCTGCATTCCTCACAAGCTACATGAGCTTTGGCACGCACATCCTGAAGCTATGCTTTAGATGCCCTCCCATCAGCATGAAAGGCCTTGTAAATATCAAGCTTGGCCTCGGTGTGAACCCACAACTCATATAAATGATAAGGCACAATAGAATGGCTGAAGCACGAGATGTAGAAGGT
Source organism: Nicotiana noctiflora (assembly GCA_032618575.1). NCBI lineage: Eukaryota > Viridiplantae > Streptophyta > Magnoliopsida > Solanales > Solanaceae > Nicotiana > Nicotiana noctiflora. The sequence goes on from JASVEL010001761.1 coordinate 120,960, forward strand.
TGTGAGTGTCGGCGTGCGTCTTCCGCTCTCAATGATGCCACTTGCCCAGTCATTGCGGATAAATCCACCTCTAACTCCTTTGCACGCCCCTCAAGCCCCGCTGCCTTAAGTTCAAATGTCTCCTTTTCCTTGGTCCGCTCCAACCTACAGACACAGAGGGTATCTTCCAACACCACCACTTCAGAAATAATGGTCTCCAGTCTATCAGCACTCACGCTCAACTCGTTCTTATGTTCGTCGATTACTCCACCTTCATACCCAATTTAGTGGTTAAACTGGCCATTCTTGCTTGCAGGTCGGCATTCCAATCCATCACCCACATACTTAACTTGAGCTCATCCTCCTTTCCCTGAAGAGACGCTTCGAGTACACTATTTCGGGTAACAACCTTCATGAGATCCTCGTCTCGCTCTCTCAACTCCTCGACCTTGTGCCCAATTGATCATCCATCTGTTTAATCCCTTTGCGGAACAGTTGGAATTTAGGGTCCTGATTATAGATGTCGGTCATTGCACGATGTTTGGTGTGATATTTTTTATATTTAAAAGACAGCCTCCCATGGATGGCCGTCCTCTTCCTTTCCCATCGCTTGTATTCAATCTCTATGATAAGGGTCTGGCACAATAATAAAAAGTTAAAACAAAAAAACATGCCAAAAATAATAATGCAAACCCAACGACTAAAAGAAAGAGAAAGATATCTACCTATAAGGCGATACTGGTGACATTCCGAGACAACTCCATGTCGTTCATTGCTCTAAGCGCCTCACTTTTGGGGGTAGCACATAAAGGGGATAAAACAGACATCACCTGATCATAGTTCGTCAACATTTTGTAGTCCCTAGGGACAACTATATGCCAATCAGACCCCTCTACTCTGACCTTCACATGAGTACATCGTTCTAAAAATACACGAACATCCCTTGGGTTGACATTCGAACCCAAGTCGTCACCCTCAACATGTAGGCCCCTTCCGATGTTAGAAGATGTTCCATCCTTAGCGGAGCGCACAAAATCACCTCCTAGGTAAACCCTTCCATTTGAGGGGCCACCCCGCCATGATGGCAACGGCCATAAATGAGGGCACATGTGCCGTTTGCAAAGAACCTGTCCTACTATTACCAATATCCACAGCCACATATTTCCCAAGCTTATTTTCCTCCTAAGTAGCGACTCGTCCCCATTAGAGAATTCGTCTGTGGTGTAATGGATCCGTATGGAAGAGGCTCTTCCCTCATGATCATATCACGAGAAGGATCTCCCATCTATGTCAGTTGAGCTTGATCCTCCCGAACATACTCACTCGGTGTAAACTGCATTCCTGCAGTAGCGATAGCCTGTCAAAATAGAGGAACTGGGGCTCTATACGTAGAGGCTCCCCGACCTATTATCGTAAAAGTCATACCAATGGGCAACAACATACATCAATAAGTGATATAGGGGAAAATACTTACCAGACGAGACTCTCGGCCCAAAGCATTTTACAAAAGAAGGCTAGTCTCGAGTATCTACTACATGGGGGAGCGAACGGGCTGCCCAATCCCTTATACCTGCAATAGGGCAAGATGGATATCCCACAACTACAAAAGAGAGGTAAACAAACACTAAGGTAAATGAAAAAGAAACAAAAAGTAAAATAAGTGGCGACACTCACGGTTCTCATTCCATCTCTCCAGGAACCTAGCGACATTAGACACAATGTGGGCGATTCTAACAAAGAAGTACTTGTGCCAAAATTTACGGCTCGCTCGATCGTCGGTTCCAACTACCAATCCTTTTGTGCCACGGTGACCCAAATGCACCATGGTACCCCTGTGGAATCTTGGTAAAAACAAGTGCAGAAGGTGGTGAACGGTCCTTACATCCGGCCAACTCCGTGTATTTTGTCAACAACAAGAGTATTCTAAGCGTATACGGAGAAAGTTGAGCTGGGCAGATCTGGTAGAATCAATAGAATTCCTCCACTAATGAAAAAGGGGGAAGGAATGGCCAATCACGAAAGGGTATTCATAAAAAGCACATTATACAAGACTATGGGCTTCCACAAAGTCTCTTCCCGCTCGAACCAAATAAACATGAGTGGGAATGTTATACTTTGGACGGAGAGCATCAATATGAACTTGCTCCATTTTGGAGAACACATGGATAGGATTAGGAAGAGGATCCTTAAGAAAGTCACTTCGAGACATAGGGTGTCTCGGTAGCAACTCCTCCATAGTATGAAAGCTATCCCCTTCCTTCGCCATCATGCCCTTATTACAAAAAGGGGGAACCACGGATAATGGAGTGGCATCAGAAACCCCTTCCGAGATTGTTGTGTTCTAGGCATCTCTTCGGTGAAAATGTGGTAAAGTAATAGAGAAGGCTAAGAACAAAAAAGGGAGAACAAGAAGCAAAGAAAACGTAGGCAAACACGGGAGATAAATGAAAGAATAACAAGAGGTGAAATGGATTTTTGAAAAAAATAAACCCTCCTTATTTATAGGATTGGGTGTCATCAAAATCGGAGTGAAAGACTACAGAGTAACACCGGAGTTGAAGTGAAAGACTGCAGGGTGGCACCGAAATCGAAGCGACATGTCGTCAGCCCCTGTCTTGGAAACATGAATAATAATGACGCATATAAAGATGATATCATTTCTGGTAAGACACACCACCTAGATTCTTCTTAAGCACGCTAACCCTCTACTGTTGGCTAGTCATAACACTCCGTGAAATTAAATTTCTTCACGAAGAATGAACAACGTTTGCTTCTCAAGGATGCAACAAATTACAACCTCGACAAGCAGAGGGACAAACTGTGTGGGTCCAAATTTGGACGATCACAGCCATTTGACAAACACAACGAAATATGAGATCTACATAAGCGGGATGCCCTGTGAAGGATGACGAACAGTGAACAGGGGATGTATAGTAGTTGCAGTAGTGTAGGCACAACAACGGGTATTAGGAATATTCTCGCGAATATTCCCTATTGTGTATTTACTAGGGTTCAGAAGGGGGTTATCCCTTATATATATTGGGAAAAATACCTTGTAAAAAGGATCTTATTTATCATTTTGGACCCTTTTAGCTTAGAACTCAAATTGTAATACCTTTTATATGTTAAAGATTGCCATTCTCATTGTACGATCATTGGCTTTTTTATAAGATCAACAAGTACTTCCCACTACGCTCATCGTTTATACCTTTTTTTCTAGAGTTCATTATACTTAGCTAAGATTTTCCCTTTTATTCTCTTCGATTGATTTGTTCAAAAATGTTACGATATCTTTTGAGTCAAACAATTATTAATTTTTTCCTTCAAACTTACTCTTATTGAATTAAATTAAGTAAGATTTAAAGAGAGATAAATGATATATAACTTATTCATGTGCATTATGGTTATTAAATATTGTCAAACATCTACCATGGAAGCTTCTAGATTGAGCAAAGAGAGGTCGGAGCTTAGAGAGAATAACAAAGAGGATGAAAGAATAGAATTTTACTGTTATATTAATTAACCGTGTATACACTTATATATACAATGTAATCTAACTAACTCTTAACTAATTGCTAATTACATAATTAATAACTAACCTAACAAACTACTTGACAGCTAAGTGACAACTGACTTCTTCATTCATGTGACATCTTTAACGCACTCCCTCAAGTTATGTAATGTGAATAGATTAAACACTCTCATCTTGGATAATTAGAAGTCATGTTGTGATTTTCCTAAACCTTCTGCCAGTTGCAAACTTGTGGGAACATGTTCTGTTTGTATAACCCCTTCTTATATCTTCTCCCTAATGAAGTGATAATTAATTTCTATGTGTTTCGTTCATTCATGATAGAATATATTAGCAGAAATTTGCAGTGCTTCCTTGATATCACAATACATTTTAATAAGCAACTCTAATTTCACCTTTAATTCCTTATGTAGTCTAATGAGCCAAACTATCTCAATAATTGCATAGGCCATACTATTGTACTCTGCCTCTGCTAAACTTCTTAACACTGTATTTTGATTCTTTGATTTCCAAGAGATTAATGAGTTTCCCGATTTGACTATGAATCTACTGGCTGACCTTCTTATCATGGGACAAGTGGCCCAATATGCATTACAATAAATTGTGAGTTATGAGGAAGTCTTAGAAGATAACAAGATGCCCAAACCAGGTGCATTTTTCAAGTACTTCACCACCCTGAGAGCCCATTTCATGTGTGATCTCTTTGGTCTATGCATAAACTGACTCAGTTTCTACACTGTGTAGCTTATATCTGGCCGAGTCATTGTTATATTAAGTAGCTTCCCCACCAGTTTCTGATAACCAGTGGGATCAGACAGCAACTCATCACCATTATGCTCAGCCTTGTAGTTGTGATCAAATTTTGCATGGGTTAACCTTTGATTGACCTCCATGGGTGTGAAATCTAGTGCAAACTTTCTTTGGAATACTAGTATTCCATCGGTACTCCTAGCTATTTCAAGACCAAGGAAGTACCTCATCTCCCACAGATCCTTGATCTTGAAATGTTAATGAAGCATGAGCTTTATTTTATGAATGAGAGTGGGAGAAGAGCCAGTGATGAGAAGGTCATCTACATAAACCAAGATAAGGACTATTTCATCCCTTGATCGTTATGTGAAAGGGGAATAATCATGATGGATTTGAACAAAGCATGAGGAGATAAGTGCTTCACAAAGTTTAAGATTCCACTTTCGAGAGGCTTGTTTCAAGCCATACAGTGACTTTTTTAGCTTGCATACTTTCACTCCCCCGCCCTAGAAGACCAGGAGGAAGAACTATATAAATATCCTCTACCAGATACCTTGAAAAAATGCATTAAATACATCTATTTGATATAGCTTCCAACCATGCATTGAAGCTAAAGATAGGACAGTCCTTATAGTGACCATATTAACCACATGTGAAAAAGTTTCCAAGCAATATATCCCTTCTTGCTGAGTATACCCATTAGCTACCAATCGAGCTTTGTATTTATCCACCTCTTCTTTAACATTGTATTTGATTTTGAACATCTACTTACAACTGATGGACTTCTTATCAGTTGGTAAATCTACTAGCTGCCAAGTACAATTGTCTTTGAAGGATTGTAGTTCTTGCTGCATAGCTGTTATCCACTATGGATCATGAAGAGCCTCCTTATATAAATCAAGTTCCCTTATATATATGAAATTTTGCAAAGAACGTTATAATAAGGGTCTGAGAGTGAAACATATGACATGTATGCTGACAAAGGATAGGTTGCACCCACCATAACATGTGATAAAGGTTTGGACCCCTTAGGGACATAGTCACTAATCCAAGTAGGGGGCTTAGAGGTTCTCCAAGACTTCCTTATGCCTGTAATATCTCTAGATCCTAAAGGTATAGTCACCTCTGGTATATCACTATGTGTAGCCACATTAAATGTGAGAGAATTAGTAACAATAGCAGGAACTGATAGGGCTATATCCTTTTTAGAAACACTAGTTGTAGATTCTCCTAAATGCAAAGACAGAGAGATGGATGGGCTGGATGGAACAAATATCGGTTGTGCAATAGATGCAAGCTTTAATGAAACTATATCATTCTTGGTGTTAATAACAAAGGGATCATGACAATCATCCCAAGACTCCACATTTATGTTCTCTAGACTGGTAGCAGGAAGACCTGAAGGGGAATATGTCCTCTCTTAAATGAAACATCTCTACTGATAAAGAACTATTTGTTGGCCAAATTATACAACCTATAGCCTTTCTGAGTGGTAGAGTACCCCATATGTACTGCTGAGATTGCTCTAGATCCAAATTTGTCATCTATGGCACCCACATTTGTGGCATAACATAAGCACCCCAGTACCTTTAGGTGTTGTAGATTAGGAATCCTCCCATAAAATGCCTTAAATTGTGATCTTCTTTACAAGGTGGTAGATGGAATCCTGTTGATCAGATAAGCAGCATTCTGAACATATGATCCCCTGAAAGTTAGGGGAATACAACCTTGGAATCTGATGGATCTTACAACCTCACTAAGTTGCTTATGATTTCGTTCAACGACTTTATTTTGATAAGGAGTATGAACACGTGAACTTTGATGTACAATTTTTGCATTACCAAACAATTATGTACAGTGCGAGCTAAAAAACTCTGTGTCATTATCATTCCTGAAGACCTTGATGATCTGTCAAATTGTATCTTTATCAATGACAAAAAATCTCTCAATATAACTGAAACGTCACTTTTTAACCTTAACAAGAACACCTAGACCATTCTATTACATGAAAAGGCGAACGGTTGTATATCGTAATATAATATAAAAAGGTCCATGAGAGGAAGCCAATCATCTACAAGTGTAAGGAAAAATTTATGACCATCATATGTATGCACTTTGTAGGGACTCCATACATCACCATGAACAAGTTCAAACAGTTTAGTAGTTTTACTAGTACTTTGAGGAAAATAAAACCTAGTTTACTTAGCTAGAGGGCAAATGGAACAAGATTTGTGAATATCTATTTGACCTCTTTACAAATATTTATTTGTTGTAATATTTTATGAGGAATACGTCCCAACCTCCTACGCCACAATGTTGCAGATTGAGCAACAGCAATAACCAATGATTGTGGTACATGTTCTCTATGTTGTTTCTCCAATAGTAAGGTCATTACATATTTTACCAGTCCCCTTCACCTTCCCAATGAGAAGGCACTGCATCAGGAAAAATTAGGATAGGAAGACATGAAATACCACAATTCTCTAGTTAGCTTAGCCACTAATAACAAGTTAAGTTTGAAGTTTGGCACACACCACACCACACCTTGAGCCAATCCACATTTACCTATATGGTTAGTAGGAAACTCTTTTCCATCAGGCAAATGTATTAATGAGCCTTGCTTACCATATTCATTCAAATCAAATAGCATTTCAAGAGTAAATACCATATGATGTGTTACCCATGTGTCTACTATCCACTTGTGCCCAGTTTTACTAGCCAAGAAGGAGCAGATAGTACATGCCATGTTGGTTGATGTTTTTGGAATATTTTCTTTTCTGAGCATTTGTAAGATTTGACTATACTATTCTAGAGTGAATGCAATAGTGACACTACCTGTAGATACTTGAGATTGTTCTGAGACTGCGCATATTGAAACTACATAGGACTATGAGTTCCTTGCCTCTGCATCTGCATATGGTTGATGTTTCCGTGTGTTGTTTCTGCATAAAGATTCTCAAAGGCTACAGTTATACGTGTTTCCCCTATTTTCCTTGCATTATAGCTTCCTTTAGCTTGGACTGCAAATCCTCCATGTTGTCTGGCATGTGCTCTTTGATGCGAGTGACCAGGAATTGTTCCTTGGCTAACAATAGATTATCCTTGATAGGAAATAGGTGATCCTTGCTTCCTTCGCCCTTTGAGATCTGCCGAATACCCAATGAGCTGGTAATAATTCTCTTTACTATGTCTTTTCATCTTTCAATGCTCACAACATATATTGTAGTTCCTCTTATTCTTCTGGATTGAATATCCTTTTACTATTGAACTCCATGATGTTGGGATATCATTTCCCTCAGCTATTGAATTCAGCCCAATATGTGCTGAAGTTCCTGAAGTACTCCTTTGACTTTCATCTTCAACAATTAGAGCGTATAAGTGACTCAAAGTAGGTTTCACTGACTTCATTAAAATATGTCTTCTAGCGAAAATAGGAATCGTTCGCTCCACTTAAAAATTATAATAGCCTTTGCCACTGAAGATGATCTGCATATTCCTTCGAATTTGTTAAAGGTACCATTGTGCCATACTCATCCCAGAGCTCTTTCAATATCGTAAAATACATGGTCCCTTGGGAAATTGTATCAATTTCTCTATGCAATTGAAAAATTCTCATTTTATTCACCTTATCAAACTTCTCCTTTAGATCTTCCCATACTAGATGAGCATTACAAGCATATACGATTCCACTAAGCAGATCTGGAGATACCGTATTATTCATAATCCACGAGGGCACAATTGCATTACAAGTCTCCTAGTCTTCATACAACTCTGACCTAAACTGATCCTTAGTACATATACCATTGACTAACCCTAATTTTTGTGTGGCTTCAAGCACAATTCTCATCGATCTCCGCCATAACCCGTAATTTTCAAATCTAGTAAATTGAACTAGAACCAACGCAGAGATTGGAGTATCTAAACGATACACAAATAGAGGATGAGTATGGTCAATTTTTTCCATCACCATTGACGATTTGACGTTATCAATGGTAGGAGAAGAAGATGAAGGAGTAGAGGTCTCGTTCATATGAACTTCAAAGAAGGATCATGCGATATAACAATTGCACAAAGCTATGATACCATGTCAAACATCTGTCATGAAAGCTTCTAGATTGTGCTAAGAGAGATCGAAGCTTAGAGAGAAGAACAAAGAGGATAAAAGAATAAAATTTCACTATTGTATTGATTAACACTGCATACACTTTTATATACAATGTAATCTAACTAACTCTTAACTTATTGTTAATTATATAATTAACAACTAACCTATCAAATTACTTGCCAGCTAAGTGACAGCTGGCTTCTTCACTCGTGTGACACTTTTAAAAAATATCTTTCATAAAATATAAGAAACCCTTAGAAGATTATATATTATGAATCACACGTAGTAGTAATTTAAAAATTATAGTAGTAATTTATAAATATACTCTGATCTAATTTGCCCTAATCATAGCATGTGATAAGCACGAAGAGCTCAAAAGCACTTTCTTAGTGTTGAAGCTGATATTTAAAATAAAACTGTATGTGTTGAGATAGAAGTATTAAAAGTGGTAATAAGTAATTGACATGCTTGGTATAAAATGTATTGATGCCCGATTATTTTTTGTTAAAATGCTCTTAAATAGTGAATAACTTCAGAAAATTTTTGCAGGGAGAAAGGGAGATGGAATAAATAAGAAGGGGTTAGAGAAGAAATACAAAACCATATAAAGGATAAAATAAAATAAAAATTATCAAACCAAAAGAGCTTTTAGGTTAAAAAATAAAGATTGTAAAGTAAAGACAAGTATTGAGAGAGACTGATATATTATTCGAATTCAAACTGATGTACATAATGAAATGAAAACCCCTCTATTTATAGAAGAAAGGAAGTCGTTGTGTAAGCTGCTACTTCAAGCTGCTGTGTAAGCTACTACAAGCTGCTGTGTAAGCTGCTACTGTAAGCTGCTGTGTAAGCTACTACTACAAGCTGGTGTGTAAACTGCTACAATATCCAATATGGATAATCTTATACTAAGAGTAATGTTTATCTATACGGAGTACTGAAAGGATGAGCTCCTTATACCCGCTATGGATAATCTTCTACCGGGTGTAATGTTAATCCATAACCAGATACTAAAAGGATAAGCTTATTATACCTTATATGAATAATCTTCTATCGGGAGTAATATTTATCCATAACCGAATACTGAAAGGATAAGCTTACTATACCCAGTATGGATAATCTTCTACCTAGGGTAATATTTATTCGTAACCAGGTACTGAAGTGATAAGTTTCTTCAAGAAGCTTATTTTCAATAGAGTACTAAATAGATAAACATATTTACGGCGGAGTCCCATATGGATAAGCTTCTTCAGGAAGCTTATTTACAACGAAGTACTAAATGAACATCCATAATATAATATATTTATAACACTCCCCCTTGGATGTTCATTAGAAGATAATGTGCATCATTAAAACCTTACTAGGAAAAATCACGTGGGAAAAATCCTAGTGAAGAAAAAAGAGTACACATATTTAGTAATACGCATTGCTAGGTGCATCATTAAAAACCTTATAAGGAAAACCCCGTGGGAATAAACCTTAGTAAGGAAAAAAGAGTGTGTCGCGTATTTTACTCCCCCTGATGGAAACCTTGTTTCAAATATTTGAGTCTCCGCATTCCAATCTAGGATACCATCTTCTCAAAAGTTGAAGTTGGCAAAGATTTAGTGAATAAATCTGCTAGATTATCACTTGAACGAATTTGTTGCACATCAATGTCACCATTTTTCTGAAGGTCATGTGTGTAGAATAATTTTGGTAAAATGTGCTTCGTTCTATCTCCTTTTATAAATCCTCCCTTCAATTGGGCTATGCATGCAACATTGCCTTCGTATAAATTTGTGGGTCTTTTATCACATTCCAAACCACATTTTTCTCGAATAAAATGAATTATTGATTCCATACGCATTCCCTACTTGCTTCATGAATAGCTATTATCTCAGCGTGATTTGAAGAAATAGCAACAATATATTGCTTTATGGAGTGCCATGATATGACAGTACCTCCATACATAAATACATATCCCGTTTGAGATCGAGCTTTATTGGGATCAGATAAATAACCTGCATCTGCATAACCAACAAGATCTGCACTATCTTTGTTAGCATAAAACAAACCTATATCAAGAGTTCCCTTTAAATATAGCAATATATGCTTAATCCCATTCCAATGTCTCCGTGTAGGAGAAGAACTATATCTTGCTAGTAAATTAACAGAAAATGCTATGTCGGGCCTTGTAGTATTAGCAAGATACATTAGTATATCAATTTCACTGAGATAGGGTACTTTGGGACCAAGAAGTTCATCGTCCTCTTCTGGAGGTCGGAACACATCTTTATTCACTTCAAGTGATCGAACAACCATTGGTGTACTCAATGGGTGTGCTTTGTCCATGTAAAAACGCTTTAAGACCCTTTCTATATAGGCAGATTGATGGATAAAGATCTCGTCTAGTAAATGTTCAATTTGTAGACCAAGACAAAGTTTCATCTTTCCAAGATCTTTCATCTCAAATTCTATCTTAAGATATTCAATTGCCTTTTGGAGCTCTTCTGAAGTTCCAACATGATTTAAGTCATCAACATAAATAGCAAGTATAAAAAATTCAGATGCCATTTTCTTTATAAATATACATGGACAAACAACATCATTTATGTAACCCTCTTTCAGCAAATATTCACTAAGGCGATTATACCACATGCGCGCGAATTGCTTTAAATCGTACAAACATCTTTGTAATCTGATTGAATACATTTCCTGAGATTTTGCTTCAGACATTTTAAATCCTTCAGGGATTTTCATATAAATTTCATTATCAAGTAAATCGTATAGATAAGTTGTAACTACATCCATTAGATGTATTTCAAGCTTTTCATATAGTGCTAAACTGATGAGATATCGAAATGTTATGGCATACATAACAGGTGAATATGTTTCATCAAAATCGACTCCAGGTCGTTGTGAGAATCTTTGTGCAACAAGGCAGGCTTTATATCTTTCAACTTCATTTTTATCATTCCTTTTTTCGCACAAAAATTCATTTATGACCAACTAGTTTTTTACCAGCATGTGTTTGGACTACTGGTCCAAATACCTCACTTTTAGCAAGCGATTTCAATTCCAATTGAATTACCTCTTGCTACTTTGGCCAATCAGATCTTTGTCAACATTCTTCGATAGATCGAGGTTCAAGATCCTCACTATCTTTCATAATATTAAGTGCGACATTATATGCAAAAATATTATCCACCACTATTTCAGAATGATTTAAATAGTTCCATCGCCGGTCGAACTTATTAAAAGTTCTTCACTTATATGAGCTTTGGGTCCATTGATTTCTTTAGGAATCTTAGAACTAATTAGATCTTGGGTCTCTTCAGGAGATCCCTTCATGGCATCATTTTGATCATTTGTCGATTTTTTCTTTCGAGGATTTCGATCCTTAGAACCCAAAGGCCTACCACGCTTCAGGCGTGCTTTAGGTTCACTAGCTCTCATGCTAGTAGATGGTCCTACTGGAACATCAATTTGGATAGGTACATTCTCTGCAGGGATGTGTGACTTAGTTATCCTTTTCAAATCAGTAAATGCGTCTGGCATTTGATTTGCTATATTCTGTAAATTGATGATCTTCTGGACCTCTTGATTACATATAGGGGTACGTGGATCATAGTGAGATAATGATGAAACTTTCCACATAATTTCTCGTTTGATTTCCTTTTTCTCTCCCCCTAATTGTGGGAAATTTGTTTTATCAAACAGACAATATGCAAATCGAGCAGTAAATAAATTTCCTGTCAATGGTTCAAGGTAGTGAATAATAGAGGGTGATTCAAACCCAACATATATTCCTATCCTTCTTTGTGGTCATATCTTACTGTGCTGTGGTGGTGCTACTGGCATATATACAGCACATTCGAAAATTCGTAAATGGGCAATATTGATTCATGACCAAAAACTAATTTTGACGAAGAATATTTATTATAATGTGTCAGTCTGAGACGGAAAAGTGATGTTGCATGCAAGATAGCATGGCCCCAATAGTAGTGGGCAATTTTGCTTTCATAACTAGTGGTCTTGCTATCAATTGCAGGCGTTTAATAAATGACTCTGCAAAACCATTTTGAGTATGAACATAAGCTATAAGATGTTCAACTTTTATCCCAACTAGGAAACAATAATCATCAAAAGCTTGAGATGAGAATTCTCCAGCATTATCGAGGCGAATAGACTTTATAGGATAATCTGGGAATTGTGCCCTTAATCGAATTATTTGGGCTAATAGCATTGCAAACGCCAGGTTGCGAGATGATAGTAGGTAGACATGAGACCATCTTGAAGATGCATCTATTAGGACCATAAAATATCTAAACAACCCACTTGGTGGGTGAATAGGTCAACATATATCCCCATGTATACACTCTAAAAATGCAGGGGATTCAATGCCAACCTTCATTGGTGATGGTCTAGTGATCAGTTTGCCTTGATAACAAGCATCACAAGAAAATTCGTCATTTGTAAGAATCTTCAGGTTCTTTAATGGATGCCCACTCGAATTTTCAGTAATTCGTCTTATCATTATTGATCCAGGATGGCCCAAATGGCCATGCCAAAGCACAAAAGTATTTGAATCTGTAAACTTCTGGTTTACGATAGAGTGTGCTTCAACTGTGCTAATTTTTGAATAGTATAAGCCAGAAGATAAAGTTGGTAACTTTTCTACAATGCATTTCTGGCCAGAAATATTCTTTATAATACAAAAATATTCCATGTTCATTTCATTTATTATCTCAACATGTACCCATATCGGCGGATATCTATAAAACTCAACAAGTTTCTTCGGGACTTGGAGGAGAATAATGCATTGTCTATAATAAGTTTTGTTCCCTTAGACAAAAGGATAATGGCTCTTCCGGAGTCTTCAATCAAACTTATATTACCAGAAATTGTTGAAACATTTTCTTTTTCCTTATGCAAATAAGAAAAGTATTTCTGATCCCTGAATATAGTATGAGTTGTTCCACTATCAATCACACAAATATCTTCATGATTTGTCTTTGATCCATACATAATTTGAGGATTTTCCATATTCTTCAAAATGACATAAATAAAATATATTATAATAAACATCATGATCAAAACATAACTTTTATTTATGTACAACAATTACATAACTATACTATCTATTACAAACAACAAAAAATAAAATATTTTCATATTTTTACAGATTCACTACCGATTATATGACTTATTTTTCCTTCTAGGAGAAAGTAATCAGCTACATCTAAATGCATGAAGTCAAAATTATCTTTAGAGATAAAATTTGCTTCAGCATTTTTCTGTGTCTTTTTCAATGAGGCTTGATAAAGCTCAACCAGGTGCTTTGGCGTACGACATGTACGTAACTAGTGCCCCTTTCCTCCACATCTATAGCATGCACTTTCTACATTTGGTGCTTGCATCGCTTCATACTTTTGTTCCTTCCTTTTCTACTGCTAGTGGCGAGGAGGGTTCTTTGGTGCATTATTATTACCATGATTTCTTCCCCGACCACGGCCATGAACACGACCGGGGCCACGACCTCTTCCACATTTAGCTTGGTGGAAGTTTGTCTCATTCACTTCAGGGAATGGACAAGAACTAGTAGGTCGGCTTTCATGGTTTTTCATTAATAGCTCATTATGTTGTTCGGCTATAAGAATATGTGAGATAAGTTCAGAATACCTTTTAAATCCCATCTCTCGATATTGCTGCTGCAGGAGCATATTCGAGGCATGAAAAGTGGTAAATTTTTTCTCCAACATATCATAATCAATAATATTATCACCACATAATTTTAGTTGGGAAATAATTCTGAACATAGCAGAATTATACTCACCGATAGATTTAAAATCTTGTAGTCTTAGATGAGTCCAATCATATCGTGCATGTGGAAGAACGACCATCTTCGGATGGTCATATCTATCTTTCAAATTATTCCACAGTATGACTGGATCTTTAATAGTAAGATATTCCATTTTCAGGCCTTCATCAAGGTGATGGCGTAGGAATATCATTGCTTTGGCACGATCTTGGTTTGATGCCCGATTTTTATCACGGATGGTGTCTGCCAGACCCATCGCATCAAGATGAATTTCAGCATCAAGCACTCAAGACATATAGCTTTTGCCCGATATATCCATGGCTACAAATTCAAGTTTAGAAAGATTTGACATTATTTAGGAAAGGAAAGTTCTTACCTCAGATACTTTCAAAATATTTGCTCGAGATGGCAGAGTCTCGTGCTGATAACGTATTATAAAATAAAGATTGTAAAGTAAAGACAAGTATTGAGAGAGACTGATATATTATTGGAATTCAAACTGATGTACATAACAAACTGAAAACTCTTCTATTTATTGAAGAAAGGAAGATGATGTGTAAGTTGCTACTGCAAGCTGCTGAGTAAGCTGCTACTACAACCTGATGTGTAAACTACTATAAGTTGTTGTGTAAGCTACTACAAGCTGGTGTGTAAGCTGCTACAATATCCGATATGGATAATCTTATATTAAGAGTAATATTTATCTATAACAGAGTACTGAAAAGATAAGCTCATTATACCCGGTATGGATAATCTTCTATCGGGGTAATGTTTATCCATAACCAGATACTGAAAGGATAAGCTTATTATACCCAGTATGGATAATCTTCTACTTGGGGTAATGTTTATTCGTAACCGGGTACCGAAGTGATAAGCTTCTTCAGGAATCTTATTTCCAATAGAGTAGTAAATAGATAAGCATATTTACGGTGGAGTCCCATATGAATAAGCTTCTTCACGAAGCTTATTTATAACGAAATACTAAATGAACATTCATAATATAATATATTTATAACAAATTTATATATTTTAATTTCTTTTAAGTTATAAGAACTTGACTTATAAATACATCTTTACCAATTTCGTAAATAACGCCAAAGTAATTAATTTGACTAGCTTATATAAGTAAAATAATACTCCCGCATCCTTTTATGTTAATTTTTGACCATTTTGGCGTTAAATTATGCGGCAAGACGTGGCAAATTGCATTAAGTGACAGTTTTGGGGCAATATAGGAGGATTGACATATGCAGCAACTAAAACTTTGTCTAGATATTATAATCACGGTCGGTCAGAAAAAGACAACTACTCAAATATTCTAATTGAAGTAGTACTGCCGAATTTGAAATTATTGTCCTCCTTGTGAGAAATCAGGAGCAAAGGGCAAATGCATGTGCGAGGAAAGGCGCTTTGAATAGCAGTACTCTTTCAATTCTAGTTTACGTTAAACTATTTTATTTTTAATACGTCTAAAAAAGAATATTTTTTTAAATTTAAAAATAATATAAATACTTTCAATTTTATCGCTAATAAAAGACTTTTATAATCATATAAATACTTTAGAATCTTTTTTTAATTTTTTTAAGAATTCAAATTTTAGATATTTGCATAAATTAAAATAAAGGAAGTAATGCCTGGCAACAGCTTCTCTGCCCCGGGTATGGGTAAGGCCTGCGTACATATTACCCTCCCCAGATCCTACTTGTGGGATTATACTGGATTGTTGTTGTTGTTGTAAAATAAAGGAAGTAATATTTAACTAAAGGGTACATCAGAGTACGATCCTGCGAAAGATTTGGAAGTGAGTTTTAAATATAAACAGAGGTACCATCTCAAGTTTGATTCTCGAGGCCTTACCGAAATAATAATGACCTTATTAGGTTATTATGCTGGCTAACGTGTAATAATGTTAATGAATAGAGATGATAGATGCGTAGGCATGAGGTGACGCGTGCCCCTCAAGTCACACACCTTTACTTGTTCCAACCGACACATGAATCAAAGTAAAATGGCATAACGCACTTGTCCATTATGGCATTCTCAATCAAGGAATTTTTCTAGGGTTGCCATGTCTCATTTCTTATTTCTCTCCTCCTAACATATTAACTAGCGTTTTGACCTAAATTTGATTGAAAATAAAATTAAAAAATAATTTTTGAAAATTGTAATTATATTTGAATATATATTTTATTTTAAAAAATAAAATTTTATGTTTGGGAGAACAGTTTCATCCAAAAACTATTCTAAACTAAATTTTAGAAATTTAAAAAGTAATTTTAATTTTTTTTTTGAATTAGATCATTAATCTATGAACAAATAATATTTTATAAAAAAAATTTACCAAAATCTACGACCGGGAGCTTAATTTCTTTTATTCTTTCAATTTTATATCCAGTATTTATTTCAAGGTTCAGCAAATTCAGACTCGTGCAACAAGGCTTCACGTTAAAACGCAAAAGCATTTTCTTTTAAAGACGACTCTTTTTTTATAACTCGAACCTAAAACTTCAATTAAAGATAGAAAAAAATATTTATGACCCAACCGTAATTTTTTTGTTATTGCCATATTAATTTCAATTCGCCACTTCAGGCTCTTCTGCTTTCTTTTTGCCATTTTCTTCTTAAAGCTGATTTCTTTCGACCCACAAATATACTGTTCCCTCCGTTCTTAAATAAATAATTTTTTGATATTTTTTTTATGGTCCAAAATAAGTAATTTTTTATATTTCAAGAACGAATTAATTATTTTTTTCTTATATTATTCTTGGAATATAAAATATTGGAATATATATTAAGAATATTTATATGAGATAATAAAAAGTATATAATTAATTTTATTATTAATTAATATTAAAATGTGAATTTCTTAATTTGAATGAAAGCATTCAAAAAATTACTTTGTTTGGGATCGGAGGGAGTAACGTCTTGGTTGCATCTTTTCTTGAAAGTTGGAAAAGGATAAGGTATCCCTTAGCTTCATCTAATTAAGAGCAGGACGAACGTGTCCTTATTCCCTCCACCAATCGGGACATTCTTTATTTAATTATAAGGTTATTGAATTTCGTATTATGATATTAAAATTGACTATTTAAAGAGAAATGGGGTACTGCAAAAAATTGATTAAAGGAAAAGATAATGCTTTGAAATGAGGTATAGAATCTTTCCTTGAGGCCGATAACGCTCTTATCATTAACTTAATTGGCGTGCAAGTTTATGATTAGAAGACCAAAGAACTGATCAATTTATTATGTACAACCAACATCAGACTTTTTATTTAGGAGGAAACGACATTAAAAATTAAAGAGGGATATGTTTTAGTTGCATCAGATTCATTTCGAGCCTTTTATAAGGGACACATACATGTTTAACGTCTTTAATTTTTAAAGCCACTATTTCTAGATGAATCCGTCATCTTTCAGACTTTGCAAATTAATTGTATTTATTAAGTAATACCAATCCATCTTGATTAAATGCCAAAAAAGAATTTCTCTGACGGACAAAGATTTTTTTTTTCCTCCAAATTTTCACTATCACCTTCGAAAAATTTCCAAATGATCCATTGGCATTTGGCAAGTCCGTTATACGCCGTATCAAAATGTTTTGGGACATGTACTTTGATTTGAACAAGCATAATTTTAACAAGAATTGTTTGAGTTACTAATCTCAACTCTCCTTCCCAATTGAATATGAAAGAAAAAATATTTATGCTAAAAATGACCATAGGCGTCAGTACTTATATTCACCGAATTATATATATGGAGGAGGAATATCTCATTACAAGGTTGGAATATGTTGTGAGAGCTTTTTTTTTATCAATCAACCATAACGTAAGCTCCAAATAATATACTACTAAGTCCTAACTTAAGTCACGAAACCGCCGAAGCAGTTAACAATTGAAAGCCAAAAAGTATGCAACAAACTCGGTGGCATGATTGCAGACCTTTTAATTCTCTTTCTTTAGGTGACATTTAATTGGACAACATTTGATAAACATCTTTATATATGTTTAAAATCGGACCTACCCGATCTTACTGATTATCCGAGACCAGGGGTGGATCGAGGATCGCCCTGTAGTATATTAAACCGAGACACGAGGATAAGGTGCCGACAATGGGATCCGAAGTATCTATCAAGATCGAGACTGGAAATAATCGAGACCAAACGGGATAGACATCAAGCAAGACTAAAAATAGCATAATAACAGAAAGGCGAGATATCCGTAACGGGTTGAGAATCGTGGCGGAAACTCCGAAATGTATCAAATCAAGTACGATTATTTAGCTGATCATGGGATTTCCTTCTGTAATTAGAATTATACTATATTTAGGATTTCTCTACTATATGGGGGGTGGGGTGGAGGTTTCTAATCATTTGTAAGCATCTTACATTCACGCATATCAAAGCAATATATCATATTTTTATCTCTTGCAAGCTCTGTTTGTTCAGTTTATACTTTTAATAGTCTGTTCGGTTGGTTCTAGGGCAATTAGCTCAAGGGCCATAATTGTTCATCACAGTCATTTGCTTTATTTTACTGTAATCTCCATCGTTAATTCTTACATTTATCAGTTCGTGTCAAGTGAAATCACATATCCTTAAAACTATTTATAAGTTTAATTGTTATCCAATTTTAAGGGTAAACAGTTTGGCGCCCACCTTGGGGCTAAGGATAATAGAAATTGGCTGGTACAATCTTCGTAACACACATTATTTTACGCTTGTTCTTTGAAGCGTCTTTGATTTCAGGATCATGTCAAACTCCCAAGCAGACACACACACAAAAAAAGGCCTTGGTCTTCACGGCGAGAACGAAAACATAGTCGCCCCGAAAAATGGAGTACCTCCAGCTAACTCTGATAGAGTTCGGCAATAGACCCAATCGACGTTAGCTCCCATATTGCCATTAACGGGAATTTGGGCATCAACCCATAGAACGCGTCCGCAGAGACGCTTAAACATTCGGTCAGAATGCACAGAGCGGGGAAGAAAAAAGCAGAATTAGCGTTCGAATGATATTTGAGATGTTGCAGACTCAACAACGTACGACATCACAACTCCAAAATCAGAATCATGCACCAAGCAGGATCGAGCTCGAGCCATCACAAGAAGTTGTTCATAGAGCCGGATCGGTGCCTAAGAGATGGAATGAAAGAGAATCAGAGACTAATCCCTCTATCGTAAAAATGCTCGAGGAATTGACGAAGCAAATCGAGATAGGGAAAAGAAGATCGAGGAAAATGATAAGAAGGTGGAAACTTATAACTCTAGGGTCGACCAAATCCAGGGGGTTGAAAGGACTTGATTCCATAAAGTTTGTCTAAAAACCTCCTCCCGCCTCCCCGAGTGCGGCCCAAAAGCCAATTCCAAAGAAGTTTAGTATGCCCGAGATTTCAAAGTATAATAGGACGACAAATCCAAATGAATATGTCACCTTATATACGTGCGCTATTAAGGGAAATGACGAGATTGAATTCGTGTTGCTGAAGAAATTCAGAGAAACTCTATCAAAGGGTGACATGATATGGTACCATAATTTACCACCTAAATATATTGATTCATTTTCTATGCTTGCAGATTCCTTTGTAAAGGCTCACGCTGGAGCCATTAAGGTTGCAACTAGAAAGTCGGACCTATTCAAGGTAAGGCAAAAATACAACAAAATACTCAGGAAATTCGTATCTCGATTTCAAGTGGAATGTATGGATTTGCCACCGGTCACCGACGATAGGGCTGTTCAAACTTTCACTCAAGGTCTCAACGAACAGAGTCCATAGCTTCGCAATAATTAAAGTAGAATTTGATCGAATATCCAGTCGTTATTGATATTAGTCGAAGATTAGGGTCGAATACGATCAACTGGGGGCTCTAATTGGTTCAATTTATCCCAGCAAGCTCATGGATAGAGTTAAAAGGAATGTTGATCTCGGACCACGATCACACATAGACCTATATCAGCCATACGGTGGAGATCAAAGAAATAACGGTCTTGGACGCAACCCCATTCGGAATGATAAGAGGAATAATCAGGGATAGAGCTCCCGTGGATCATGAGCAAGAGTGGTTTTAATAGGGATATCGGGTTCAAAGAAGCACCTCGATAGTCAGAATATAACTTTAATGTAGATGATTCCATCATAGTATCGGCCATTGGGCATTCAAAGATACCATGTGGCCTCAACCTCTGCAGATCGATCTGGCCTAGAGAAACCCAAACCAAATATGCAAGTATCATGGCACCCATAGCCATAAAATAGAAGATTGTAGACAACTAAGAGAGGAAGTAGCCTAATTGTTCAACGAGGGGCACTTTTGAGAATTCTTAAGTGATCGGGCCAAGAACCATTTCAAAACAGAGATTCAAACAGACAAAACAATCAAGAAGAGCCATAGAACATGATTCACATGATCCTTAGAGGAATTGACATTCCTCGAGGAACGATATTCAAACGCACCAAGGTGGCAATCACAAAAGAAAAACAGACTCGGGCTACCTACCGAAAGAGACCTTGTCTTTCAACGACGAGGATGCAGAAGGAAACGAAAAAACCCACAATGACACACTGGTAATATCTATCCTTATGAATAAAATTCAAGTTAAACGTGTGATTATTGATCCAGGTAGCTCAGCCAATATTATTCGATCAAGGTTTGTAGAACAACTCGGCCTACAAGATCATATTATGCCCGCAGCTCGAGTACTTAACGGCTTCAACATGGCAAGTGAAACCACCAAAGGGGAAATTATGTTGCCAGTAAATATGGCCGGGACCATCCGAGAAACAATGTTCCACGTGATCGAGGGTAACATGAGGTACAACGCACTACTGGGAGGCTTTGGATCCATAACATGAGGGCAGTGCCCTCGAAACTTCATCAAGTCTCGAAGTTCCCAACATTGGAAGGAGTTAAAACGGTGTACGGTGAACAACTCGCCGCCAAAGAAATGTTTGAAATATTATCGGAAAGGTATCCTACAAGATCAGCACGATAAACGATGAGCAACTACCAAACAAT
This sequence comes from Nicotiana noctiflora, assembly GCA_032618575.1. Classification (NCBI taxonomy): domain Eukaryota; kingdom Viridiplantae; phylum Streptophyta; class Magnoliopsida; order Solanales; family Solanaceae; genus Nicotiana; species Nicotiana noctiflora. The sequence goes on from JASVEL010001761.1 coordinate 142,146, forward strand.
TGGAACATATCACTCTTACAGCGATAGTACTGCTAAGGTACGACCTTCTCCATTTTCATTTATATTTTGAACTAACCAAGTACACGTGTTCAATCAAGAAAAGCGATGGATCCTTCAGCACAAAGTCTTTAGGTCTGAAAGCATGCGTTGCACTCTTTTTCCCTTAGACTAGTTTTGTCCAGATTAGGTTTTATGGCGAGGTTTTTAATGAGGCAACCATTGATTGTGCTAACTTAGAACATTGAACAGTATCCGATGCTTCTTTACAATTAACCTCAAATACTATGGGGCATTACCCTCGAATGTCAACTTTGTTGCAAGGAAATTACTTCGTAATAATTTTGAACAAATGACCTCATGCTTGGGGACTGCCGCCTGGAAGACAAACGAGATCGAATTATAAAAACTTCAAGATCACAAGAACTTAAAGGCGACCATCGATTTTTATAGGCCATGATCACACCACTCGAGGACTGGTACTTCGGGCAAGCTCGAAGTGAAATTGGAAAATCAACCTAAGAGGCAAGTCCCAAACAAAAAGTCCACTGCCAAATTAACACAGTTCGAAGACGTCTGAATTTCATAATAAAACAAGCCTTCAAATGTAAAATAATTTAAGCGAGGTCGAATGTAAAATAATTCGAGCGAGGTTGAACATTGAGTAATATGAGCAAAGTCGAATGTAAAATAATTAGAGCGAGGTCGAATGTAAAGTGTGAAGAGAATTGGTGGAGAGTAAAGATATTGCTTTATTTCATTTATTGGAGAATATTACATGTGTCTGTTTGTTTCATATATACATTGGAGAAGTTCCCATGTATCCAGTCCCTTCATCGTTTGGCTTGTATAAGTAGTCGGCAGGCGAGGCGGTGAATTATACTTGAACTCGAGACGTCCCCTTTGTTTCCCCATTAAAACCTCCCCGAGAAAACCCGGCTGGGATAAAACCCAGATGAGGGAAAAAGAGTACGACGCGGAGGGCATCTGTTTTCAAAACTTGAAGTATTTGAGACGGGCGATGTTCCAATTGTTTTGTAGTAGTTTTAACTCCATTGTTTCCAGTAGGAATGATCATTTGTTTGCTACTACCGTGATTTTGTATGGCCCGTACCAATTGGTTCCTAGTTTGCCTTCTCTCGAATCTTTGCTCATTGTGTTTTGGCCTTGAGTACATAGTCTCCGACTTTGAGTGGTCGTACTTTGGCTTTTTTATTGTAGTACCGTTATGCTTGTTGCTTTTGGGCTACCATTGTTATGTAAGACATCTCTCTTCGCTCCTCTACCTCGTCGAGGTCTTGTTTTCTATTCTCGTTATTATTGGTCCGCTTTTGTTAGAGTATCTCAAATTGGGTTCCCCGACCTCGACTGGTATTATAGCGTCAGTACCGTAGACTAATGAATGTGGCATTCTCTTGTAATTGTTTTTGGTGTGGTGTGGTATGCCCATAGTACCTCTGGTATTAATTCTGGCCATAGCCCCTTGGTGTCCTCAAGCTTTTTCTTTAAGATATTTACTATTGTTTTGTTGGAGGATTCAGCCTGACCATTACCAGCAGGATGATATGGTGTGGAGAGAATTCGATTGATGTGCCATTTTTGAAGAACTAGGTGGTCTTCTTTTTGGTGAACTGGGGTCCATTATTATAGCTAATTCCTTTGGGGATGCGAAGAAGCATATGATGTTTCTCCATATGAATGTGATAACTTCTTGTTCGCGTATTTCGGTGAACACACCTGTTTCTACCCATTTGAAAAAATAGTCAATTAAAACCAAAAGAAAATGTACATCACCTTGCCCTGCTGTGAGGGGTCCGATGATGTCTATTTATCATTTGATAAATGTCCATGGTGATGTAACAGAGTGGAGGTGCTAGCCCGCTTGGTGTATCATAGCAGCATATTTCTGGCGTTGTTTGCGCTTTATAATCTAATCGACGACTTCCTTCTTCATTGTGGGCCAATAATATCCTGCTCAAATTAGGAATCTTCAAGAGGACGTGGTTGACCCGATACTCAGTTGTCTTTATGGGCACCGCGGTAGCCTTCGTGTACTTACTCGAGCACGTGTCTTGTTTGACTCGGCCCCAGGCATTCCGCCAAGGGGCCCCTAAACATTTTTTCGTATAGGTCGTGATTTATGATGATGTACCTGACTGCATGCATCGAAGATTGGCTTCCTTTTTGTCTGCTGGGAGTACTCCTTCACGAAAATATGCTATAATACGATTACGCTAGTCCCAAGTTAAATTTATAGAGTGTACCTCAAGGTTGTCCATTGATTAGTGGAGAAGGGTGACCATGTTTTCCTTCGTGATGTTTTTGGTGGCCGCTGCTAACTTAGCGAGACCGTCTACTTCAATGTTTTGTGCTCGAGGTATCTGATCGAGGCGACATTCGTCGAATTCTGGTAGCAGTTTATGAATTCCTACCTGGTACATTTGTAGCCTCTGCTCTTTGATTTTGAAAGTCCCTGTGACTTGGTTGACAATGAGTTGTGAGTCACGTCTCAGGATGACTCGTCGCGCTCCTTATTTGAGAGCTAGCTTTAATAATGTAATTACGGCCTCATACTCGCCTCATTGTTAGTCATATTAGGGCACCGTATGGATTGGTGAATGACTACTCATGTTGGGACCTTGAGTATGAGTCTTAGTACAGATCCTAACGCATTGGATGCGCTACCGGTGTATAGGACCCATAGGTCAGGTAAACTGGATGAGGTACAATAAGTTTCTTGTTTGACCTAAGTCATTATCTTGGCACTAAAATCGGCGATGAAGTCGGCGAGTACCTGCAATTTTATCGTTGTTCGTGGCTGATAAGTTATATCATGCTCGCTCAACTTTATGGCCCACTTGGCCAATCTTTTTGATAGCTCGGGTTTATACAGGATACCTCGTATGGGAAAGGTCATTACCACCGATATAGGGTAGCATTGAAAATAGGGTCTAAGCTTCCGTGAAGCTATAACCAATGCCAAGGCTAATTTTTCGAGGTGAGGGTACCTCATTTCAAAATTGATGAGAGTTTTACTAATATAATAGATCGTAGATTGCATACCTTTATCTTTGCAGACTAATATTATGCTCACCGCGACCTATGATACAGCCAAGTAAATCATGATGCATTCATTGTGTTCTGTTTATGCGAGTTGTGAGGGCAAAGATAGGTATACCTTTAGTTCTCTTAGGCCCTCGATGCATTCTACATTCCATTGGAGCTTGTTATCCTTTTTGAGCACATTAAAGAATTTGTGACATCTGTCGAAGGATCGTGAGATGAACCTCAACGGGGAAACTATGCAGACCGTTAATGTTTGCACCTATTTCTTGCTGGGTAAGACTTTGGGTATTCCCTCAACGGCCTTGATTTCGTCGAGGTTGACCTCGATGCCTCTTTGTGACACTAAGAAACTGAGGAACTTTCTTGAAGTTATGCTGAAGGCACATTTTTTGGGGTTCAGCTTCATGCCGTATTGCCTTAGTATCCGGAAGGCTTCTTTTAGGTGGTCGATATGATCTTCCTTCCTTTTCAATTTGACCAACATTTCATTTATGTAAACTTCCATAGTTTTTTCGAGTTGCTCCTTAAATATTTTGGTTAACAATCTTTGATAAGTCGCCCATGCGTTCTTTAAGCCAAATCGATAACAGTACGTTCCTCTATGGGTGATGAAAGTAGTCTTCTCCTGGTTCTCTTCCTCCATAAGGATTTGGTTGTAACCTAAGTAGGCATCCATGAAGCTCAACAACTCGTGCCATGCTATTGCATATATTAGCTGATCGATATGAGGAAAGGGAAATGAGTCTTTTGGGCAGGTATGTGTACAGGTCTATGCAATCCATGACATCCGCCACTTCCCATTTTTATTTTTTCCATGACTACATTGACAACCCGTTAAGGTTACTTCAATTCTCGGACAAAGCCGTTAGCAAGTAGTTTATCCACTTCCTCGCTGACGGCCTCGTTAATTGCAGCATTGAATTTCTTCTTACTTGTCGTACTAGGTTTAGAAGGGATTTCCGTTCAACTTGTGTGTGTCAATGTATTTCGAAATACCTGGCATATCTGCATAGGGACAAGCAAATAGATCAGCATTATTAATTAAAACTTATGAAATTTACCTGGCTCGGAGAGCTTGTGGACTATATAAGCCTATTTGTTGTTGTTGTTGTCTAATTGGAGAGGATCAAGATATTCTATTGTTGATCCCGCGCCTTTCACGACGTTGGGGTCCTTGATAACGTCTTTCTGATTGTTGAGTTCGGACCCTGACTTTGATAATCGCTATGCTTCTGAGGTTGTTCCTTTTAGTTGTTGAGTACATGTACAATCTTGGGCGATGCAATAGCATTCTTAGGCTTGCGGTATTCGTCTTGAATGATAAATATCCCCTACGGAGTAGGGAATTTGATTACACGATACAAGATGGATGGGATGGCCTTCATGGCATGTATCCATGGCCGTCCTATGATTGCATTATAAGTTTTCTCCTGGTTCATGATGTGGAACGTTATTTCTCGAGTGATGCCCCCGACTAGAACGGACATCATTATTTCTCCTGAGGTTCGCTCGACTGCATTGTTAAAACTCGTTAGTATTATACACATGGTACTATCTTGCCCTCGAGTCGCATTTGTGCAAGAACTCGAGGGTGAATAATACATGCACTATTTCCGACGTCTACCATTATTATTTTTACACGAGTATCTGATATACGTAAAGTAACGTCAAGAGCATCAGAGTGAGGAAATATCAAACTGTTGTTATCTGACTTATCAAAGATGATACTTTCTCCAAGGTCATCATACCGTTCGTAGGTGATCGACCGCTGGAGTTTGTGTGTGGTGGTAAACTTTATGTGGTTGATTGTTGTTTCATCACCTCCACCGATGATCATTCGAATGGTGCAGGCAGGGGAGGGCATCTTTGGTGGTCCTTGGTGTTGTTCTCTTCCGTGGCCGAAATTGGTTCTTCCTTAGTCACGCATCAACTCTTTAGGTGCCTTTGGTGGAGCATGCTCACAACCTCTTGCCGTAGGGATATGCAGTCCTCAGTTTGTGACCTCGCTCTTGATGAAATTCACAGAGGATGTTCGACTTTCGAGTACTCGGGTCGAATATCATCTTCTATGGCCACTTCACCTTCGGGCCGAGCTTTTTTAGTGCATACACTATCTCTAAAGGGAAACACAAAAATTGTGAGAAAAATAGATCAGAGGCATACCTCTTTCATTCCGTTGAGTCCCTGTATGTGACCTGGAAGGTCCTTTTGCATAGCAAAGAGATGGTGGGATGGCTGTTCTGACAAAAGGTTGGTGCATGTCTCAGTTGAGGCGGGGTCCTGACTGATCTCTTCGACCGTCACTGCGATGGTCTTTTCTCGGCTCTGTTTAAACCGATGTTAAACATTGTATCAGACCGTTAAGGTCATTTTTGTCTGCTATCACCTTGATGTAGGTGTTATGAATTTCTTCCCAAGTGGTGGGAGGGTATTTCGTAAGTCTACTTAATCGTTTTCTTGTCGCTCTTGACCCATTCCTGTTCAACCCGTGTTGGAAAACTTCTACTGTCATCCCTTCCGATACATTTAGTAAGCTCATTCTTACCCTGTTAACTGGGCTAAAAAGTCCCTGAGTCCCTCGCCAGGTGATTGCCTAACGACGAGTATATTATTTACTCTAGCTTCCGCTTTCTTAGCTTTAGCGTGGGCGGTGACGAACCTGTTGGCCATTTCCTCGAACATTGTTATAGATCGTGCTGGTAATTTTGAGTACCAAGTTTAGGCTCCACTGATTAAGGTCTAGCCGAACTATTTTAGTAGCACTGGCGGTACTTGCTCCTTTGAGAGGTCGTTACCCTTTATTGTTGTAACGTAGTGAATAATGTGATCTTCAGGATCCGTCGTGCTATCATATATCTTCAAGTATGATAGAATCTTAAAGTTTTGAGTATGGCATGTGGGATTCCTCCTCGCTGTATGGTTGTTCAGTGAATCGGCCGACATCCCGGTTTGGTAGCAGTTTTGGGGTGCTTGGTATTTTGTCGACCCTTTCTTGATGTTCCTTCATCTGGTCGCGGAGTTCCTTGTTCTCTTTTTTCATTTCTTCGATTTTCTTTAGGATGGACGTGAGTGTGTCATTACCTGCATCAATAGTGGTGTGAGTGTTACCTGTTAGGGGAGCGGGTTGCTCATCGACGATCGCTATGGTATTCGTCTGTATGGCGTTCTGACTCGTTTGTTGAGCATGTTTGTCGAGTATGTTATTTAGAGTGCTTGCCAGCCATTCCTCTAGTAATTTTTTTTACTGCTGGTGGTGCTTCTTCGGCTGTGGATATAGAAGCTCCTCTCTCACGTGAAGCGGTTATACTTCCATGAGTGAGAGGTGAGTCACTCCTCATGGGTGTAACACCCGGCGTCACATTCTCGTCGTCTTCTATGCCATCCTCATTGATGGTATTTAGATGTTGGTAGTGACACCCATTAATTATTGCTTTCTGTCCTTCATCTCCTTTCCCTGCCATTGTTAGTTTGTGCAGACGAGAAAAAATGGATGTCCTTTATGATCTAGAAAAAACTAATTTTTTTAACTAAAATACTCCCCACAGGCGGCGCCATATTATTTGACCAAAAAGTGTTGAGCCTTTTAGTCAAACTAATTAATGATGAAATTAAGGATGAATCTTAGTTAAAAATAATAAATTCTAGATCAAATATTGTAGGAAATCGGTAAGATGAGTGATGTTTGACAACGCTAACTAGCACGTTTGTATTCAATGAATGCTAGTAAATATGGTAACATAAACATGCAATAAACGTAGATAATGACAATAAATGTAATAAGAAAGAATCTACCACCCAATCTATATAAATATATAAAGGAGGGATTTGGCAAGATGATGTGGCATCTCTTATATTGTAGGAATTCTATTTACCTTTTTTCTCATTTTTTGACTTTTTCTTTCAATTTAACCATTTATCTTAATTTAAAAAAATATATATCCATAACTCACAAATCACCCCTCTTCATTCATGGTGACTTTTCACATTCATAACCCCCAATTATTTAATTTGTTATAAATTGCATCTTATTGTGACTTTTGGAATATGTAACCCCTATTTGTTTATTGTGTTATAAATTACATCTTTTCTTCCTTAACTCATCTTCAACTTTGCATCACACTTCAATTTTTTTGGTTCACGAAGAAATAAGTTTCTCCTCTTCTGTTACTAATTTTTGGGTATCTTTTACTCTCCTCTTCGATTATTATTTTCTTCTGCTTAAGTTTTTTTTATTGAGTTTCTTTATGCGTATGAAAACATTCGAGTACTAAATAGAAAATTTATATTAGAGAGTTTCACAGTCAAACGTTATGTGTATGAAAAAAGGAAGCTGGTCCTACAAGGCCAAAATGCCAGCAACGGATTTATTACCTCAACATCTACATCTAACACTCTGTCAATGTGGCTGACTTTATATTTAAAGTTTTTTATTTTGTTAACTAGGAGGTATTTCTTACTTTGTAATTACTTGATTTGTAGTTATATTGAATTTTTTGCTTCTTTAATTTTTAACATTTTGCTTATGGGTTGTGATATTTTTTTATTTCCATCTTCTTTTCTTTTGTGCCAATAGATGCACTCAAAGATAGATCTCAGGCTAACAAATATGCGATCTATTCTTATTACCCATTTCTCTGTATTTTTTCCCTTTTTTTTTTCAATAAAGATTTTGATCTTTATGCTTATTAGAACGTTAGTTTTACTTTTTAGATCTTTATGCTTATTAGAACGTTAGTTTTACTTTTTAGATATTCATATGGCCAATGGCATTGCCTAATTAGGAACAAATGTTTATAACTAAGTGTAGAATCTAATGTTAATGCATTTATTTTACATGTACAAAAGGTTTTTTCTTTTATATTTTTCCTCTTTAAATATACAAATGTATACTTCTATATTGTCTCTGATTTTTTCTTTAAATTATTATGTTAAGGTATTTTTTTGGTGGAAAGTATTAATTATGTACCAATAATATGGTAATCATTAATGAATTGCCTCATAAAATATACGAGTACCGGTAAATATATATGGAATATTTTGGAGCTAATTAGAAAAAATATATGTATAAAGAAATATATACACATAAAAAATTATTCTACTCTATCCCGGATAAATTTACAATAAGATGGTATTGCAATTTCAATTTTTTTTTACAATCGCACGAAGCCTGGATAAAACAATTATTTTTTATGCTCCAGTTATTTTCTTTTTCTTCCTTCCCTGCCCTTTGTAAGTTTGTGTGCAATATCGCCAATAAGTGATTCCTTCTAATTCCTGAAAAAAATTTCATTACTACAATATGATAAGTTTAATATAATATTATAGAAGAATCACTTGACTCAAAGCAATTTTAACTGATATATATTGTGAGTGTAAAAAAATGATCATCATTTATATAGTTTTGCCAATTGCAGCGGATAATTTACCTATTTTAATAATTCATAGTTGAATCATATAAATTTTAATCAGTAAAGATTGATTTCTTTTATATGACATTATAATTATTTAGCCATATCAATATTTGTATTATAACTGCGCGAAGCACACGCGAAATGCACGCGAAGCGCATGTAACTTTACTAGTTATTATATAATTTGAATAGTTCTTTCTCCTCACAACAACATGAAAAGAAGAGAAGTAAAGATGGTTATGGAATCTTTGGATCTTGTGAACAAAGATCAAATAACAAGACAACTTTTGTATATTCTCTCAAGTCAACATTTTTTACAATATGTTTCTTATTAGAAAGTGGCCGGAAACAGCCTCTCTACCCTTTCGGGTAGGGGTAAGGCCTGTGTACGTATTACCCTCCCCTGACCCCACTTTGTGGGAACATACTGGGTAGTTGTTGTTGTTCTTATTAGAAAGTGAAGGTCCCTCTATTATTCTCTATGTATTCCTATTTATTATAAGGGTTGTTTTCCAAGGAACCCTAAAAAGTACAAAATAAGGAATATCCAAACGAATATTCCTTGTATTCATTCCCAAATCTATCTTACCGTTACTTCTTTTACCCCAGTTGCCCGTCCTCGACTATAATCCTCTTGAAGATGGATTTTCGCTAGTACGCCATGGTCGACTCCGTTCTCGATCCCGTATGTGTCATTACCAAGTCGTCAAATTTAAACCAATATGAAGAAGACATGTGATCCCCATCCCAAAATATCATTCGCAACTTGCCAAATGAAACTTGTAACAATTTGTGATGCATATAACACATAAAGTCGAGAGTAAAATTTTTGGTATGAATTCCAATCAATTTAATTAGCTTAAATCTTAAAAATAAATACGGAACCCTGACTGGAAAGTCAAAAGAAAACATAGTACATGATCGACGAATCAATTACCCTACTTACTATTACAATTGACTTAACAAAAATCCGATTAGTAACCCGAAAATCCAAGTAAGTTCTGATACATCCCACGGTGCGTAATTGATAATGATAATTATGACGCCAATACTATGTATTGCAATGTATAATTGAAAATTCAAACATAAATGTTCGTGAAGGGAGATTTACCAAATGTATCGCAAGCAGATTCAGAATTTGAGGTTTATGAATTTAACCTTTAAAATTTTAGTATTGAATATTATATTTTTAATTATAGGTTTATATCTACTAATTATTACCATTTTAGTAACTTTTGTGCACATAAAAGTATAGGGACGCTACCAACTATGTCCATTTACAAGTAGCTCATTACAAAAAAAATGGCTAATTCATAAAATATTACTAATATTAGCCAATTAGCTATTTGTAGCCAAAAAATGTCAAACTTTTGTTTTCTTCTGAGTGAGGGTTATTAGAATACATTGGGTACATCTTAAGGAGCTTGAATCTCAATTTTGGGATGATTTTGTGAAGTTTTGAGTACATTCTGAAGTTTGAATTGAAAATTCGAAGTAAAATTTGAACAAGAAAAATAATGATATATATATATATATATATATATATATATATATATATATATATATATATATATATATATATATATATATCACACTGTAAAATATGTGTATCACATGTGTATTATATTTGTATCGGTTGTGTATCACATGTCACATGTATACATCGTGTGAGATACATGCGTGATACATGTTTGATACATGTGTCGCAGAAGAATTTTTTGAACTCGATTTAATTTATGAATTTTGATATAAAACTAATCCAAATCACCTCCAATCTTCTTTAAATCTAATATATTGACTTATCTATATGTTTTCAATGAATTCTAACTATACCTGTGGAAAAAGTATATTTTTTGCTTAGATTTTTAGAATATTGTATTTTTTTATTTCATCACTTTATTTGCTATCTCATCCATAAAATTTCCTTTCCGTCTTGCATGCAATGTTGCTAAACACGCTTAAAAATATAAAAGTAATTTTTATATGTATTTGACTAGTTTTGATAAACCTATAAGTAATGACTAGATAAGTTGACATCAATTTGAAATACTAACGTAAGTTTTCCAAAATTATATCCCGCGTCGGAAGTATTCGATATCCCTATGCAGCATCCGCCCCTGAAATCTATCATGCGGATAATCCGAACGAAGCAAGGAAACATATAAATAGTTGAAATTCAGCCATTAACACCATTTTCTCTTTATCGTTCCAATTTTATCGGATGTTCGGAAGCTGCCATATGGATCTCCTTAATATTTAAGAATCTTTAAATCGGCTGCTGAAGAAACAGAACCAACAAAATAAATTCGGAGAGGTAGCATAAAGCAGCGTGGTTATCATTGCTTCTGAAGGAAGGTACGTAAATATTTTATTAAGGAAAAAATGTTGTGATTATAACCATCTTGACCGCAATTAAAAAGAATTGAGGTTGATTGATCATTACAGCACTAAAGCTTGCAAAAGGTGCAAAATCACTTTCAGCCAGAAACCTAAACGTAATTCAAAATTGACAGATCCATTTCTGATTTCTCACATCTAGTGTTTCATCGACTAAAGTCCCTCTCTATTTGCTTTCCTTTTAAGTTTTTCAGTTTTGTATGTGTACTCTGGTCTCTGGTTGGAAGTCTAAAGATGAGTACTATCTCGGTATCACCTACAGTCTAAAGATGCTAACTTCAAAACTTTATAGGGCCGGTCCTAACTCCTAATAAATGGATTTTGCTTTGGGTAAAAATTTATTCCAAGTGATATTTATACTAAATTAATAAATATATAATAGTATTTGTCCTTACATCTCATTTGTTGGATTATGCTAGTCTGTTGTTGTTGTTGTTAATACTATTTGTATTTACTTTTCTTGCTTAACCACACTTAATTAATATATAAGTATTTTTATATTATTATATCACTTAATTATGATAATTTTATATTGTTTGACATAAATACTCAGTACGTGTAGTTGTTATCCGGAAATGAAAACGCATAATAATGTCTCCATTAGTTTGATTTATATGTTTGTTTACCCTAAAAATTGAATAACAATTAAACTTATAATGTGATTTTAAGGACACGTGATTTCACCTAATACCAATTGGTGAATATAAAAATTAATAGTGGAAATTGACAATGAGATAAGTTGAAACGTAATTCAGCCCTCGAGCTTGAGTGCCCTCGAACTGATCAAATAGTTGAGAAATAAACAAACTGATGAACAAGAATATAAGCTAGACAGAAAGTATTGGGTTGCTTTTATATGCGTGAATGTAAGATGCCAACAAAGTGATTCGATCCCTCTTTATATAGTAGAGGAATCCTATCTATGGTATAGCTATAATTACGGTAGTAAATCTCATGATTAGCCTAAATAACCGCCCTTGATTTGATTTGATCTGTTCCGAGATTTCCGCTAGGATCTTCGACAAGTTGCGGATATCTCTCCTTTCTATTATCGCGCTTTGCTCGAAATCTGCCCTATTTTGTCTCGATCGCTACTGGTCTCGATCTCGACAGGTACCTCATTTCTCGAACTCAGTACCTTGTACTCGTGCTTTGGGCTGATCCACTACGAGGCTGACCTTCGATGCAACTCACTGGTCCCGATCAAATAGTAAAATCGGGTAGGCCCAATTTTGACCGTATACATATAGTCCCCTCGTTTTTTGGAGTGTAATGAGAAGAAACGAATTGAGACTTCGATTTTGTACCTTGACCTGTCATGATGTCATCCTCGTGGCATAAGCGACGGGAGTGATTGATACATCCCGTCGGTACAATTCCCTAAGTCATTAATGAGCATCAGTTAGTGGTCGGCCACCATTGCCTTTGAACCATCGTTGTGAATACTTTCAATAGGCCCCCTCTCTCACTGACTCAATCTTTACTTTCACTTTCTTCTAATCTCTTAAGCTTTTACTTCTTTTAAGTTCTTCTTTTCTTTAAAATCTCCAGGGTTTGTTATTCCCCTTTCAAACACCAAGTCCTGTCATCTCCCTCTCTCTTTAAACTCACTTAAAAATGGCAAAAGCATAAAAACTATTCCTTAAAGGAAAAAGTTTTCGTCATCGCGGCCAACCGGCGATAAAATACCGGTGGAGTCGCGCTCTGAGGAGTGTGTTCCCGAAGGAGGGGGGTCCTTACTTCCGACTTCAAGGCAGAGAAAACTTCGTATGTCCCTGGTCGATGCGATCCAATGTCGAGATATATATGCTCGATAACTGAGAGCATTCTTGAGCAGGTAAATAAAGACTGCCATTGAGAAGACAAAGAGGTGGTGATAGTGGCGCCCGAAGAAGACATTACTACCCATGTGGAAAGGTTTCTAAGTGCTTACACTTACCTTCCACGCCGGGCCCTATCGATCCCATCATCTTCGATTTTTGCCGTCTATATCAAATAACCCTAGGTCAAATCTATCTCTCTTTTTGGCCGATTGTTATTCTACTCCGATTATTCGCGAGCAAAGTCGAATGGATTTTTTCACCCTCGACCACCTCATCAGGTTGTACAACCCCCATCTCTCGAGGTGGGTTAATAAGACTTCATCATCGGGCTACCAAGGTGTTGTTCTCGAGCAAAGATGAGGGCAAAGATCGAGGATGGATGTGCCGGTTTGTTCGAGTGAAGACTTCCGACCTAATCCCGACCGAGAAGATGTCATTTCCCGAGAAATGGAATATGAACCGTAAGTACAATCCCACCTATAGCTTTTATTTTTTTTTTATTTCCTTTGCTTCTTTCTCATCGACATCCCTTTCTAGGATGTAGCGGTCTCTTGGATGCCTGGTGTAATTCCTAACCTCGAGAGCTGGGTTCGAGATCTAGCTTCGACATCTTTGTATGCTTAGCGCTTATGGTGTGATTTGGCAAGGGGCTGATGGGAGGCCAAAAATCATGGTAAGCCCTTTTTCATGTATTTGATGATTTTCTCTAAAATGTTTCTTTTCATACTCACTTGATTTCCTTTCATACAGGTCTCGAACAAGATGCTATTATGAGGCCCCCGACTACGGAGGAAGAGGTTTCTCCCCCGACCCCGAAATTAGTGAAGGACAAAAAGAGAAAAAGGGCCTTGACCTTTGAGGATCCAAAGCCCAAAAAAATAAGGCCCGTAAGTCGAAGAAAGACAACGTCCCTCTACCTGCTGAGGTAACTCAGCGACTAAGATATGAAGATGAAGAAGATAAAGATAACGACTCCAAACTGGTTATCCGAGTGAAGAAAAACATCGAGACCCCAAAGGTTGCTGAGTCGGTGAGGGTTAAAAAGATTTAGCCTCGAACCGAGGAGGTCTTGGAAGAGGGCCTAGGAAACATACCTGAGTCGTCAGAGACTGAAGATGCCTCCCGCCGAAATGAGCAATCAGTGGGTATGCCTGAAAGGGCTGGCTCCGAGGCCCTTTGAAATGAAGATAACTCCCCAAGTGATTTGCTCGGGGCAATAGTAATTAAAGACTCACCAACTCTCCTTGCACTTTCGGAGGAGGCAATTCAGGATGCCCAAACTTTGAGGACTCCCGACGTGGAAGGAGCCCATAGAGGGGAGGAACTTTTCTGTGGTTGTTTTACAGGAGTTGAAGATGCTATCGACATGAGTGATGCATCAAGTCTCTTCGATGAAGCTCAACGAATCCTGAATCGGGTATGTCTCAACTCCCCCCATCGATATCACAATTGTATTTTTTTTTTGTCTAATTTTCTTTCTTCTTTCTGCATAGGCCATGGCACTCCATCGGGAGGCATTTTTTAAATCCTGATCAGAGCTGATCCAATGCGAGGCCGATCTTTGAAGGCTCACAGAAGAGAGCAATGCCCTCAAACTTCTTAGCAGGTAAAAAGAAGAGGAGATTAAGTGCCTTTGAGCCGAATTGGCCACGACTCACAAAGAACAGACTAACCTGATTGAGCAAGTAATGAAAATCTTAGAAGCTCATAGTATCAGTTTGGGGTCGATGACTAACATTTCAATCTTACAGGTTCAGCGGAGGGCAGAAAAGATCGAACAACTTCTTGAGGAGGTTAACATGGTGAGGGCGAAAACCTTGGGGTGGAGACAAAATATGGACTACCTTGCCTGAGAGAAAGATGCTGCCCGAGCCTGACTGTCATCAGCCGAAAGTCAGCTTCAAGGCTGGAAGTAGGGAATCACAACTCAAGCAAAGAAAATAGAGGATCTCGAAGCTCGATTGACCCAAACTTGCAAAGGTTAAATCTGAGGCAGAAAAAATAAAGGTTGACACGGAGGCGATTGTGTTTGTCTACCGATCTGATGCTAAAGATGCTCAAGCTCAAGCAAAGGAAGTTTCTAATTACCACTTAGAGTCGAGCATACTAAGTCTCCGAGCTAGCCAAGTGCCAGTCCCTAAGGGAAAATCTATAGGAGATCCATGCGCGTGGCTTCATTCTCTCTATAGAGATCAAAAATGCAAAAGAACTTGAAGTCGAAGCTAGAGCACTGGTCTCTTCCGATGATGATGATTCCGGGAGTGTGAGTTGATCCGAGAGCGGAGAAGATCCCGATGATGAAGATGTAGCTCCCGGTGAAAATTAGGCACTTAGGTTTTTGTGTTTTTGAATTTTTGTGTAGGACCCCGATTGGTTCTTGTAAATATTTTTATATATATAAAATATCTCTTTACTTTCTGACTTGTCTTTACTCCAATTTCTACCTTGTGAAAATATTGTTTCGTTAATGTATTGTGAAATTTTGTTCATGAGTATGAGGCTGAGGCAAGTTGATCAGAGTCAAACTAATGTAGTCTTTATAATCGAGTGAGTACTTGCTCGAACTCGAAGTGGGATGACCCTTAGGTTTTAGTTGAGTGAAGATGACTTCTCGAGCTCAAAAAATAAAATGGCCCTTAGGCTCTTCAATTAGGTCGATATGGACTTAAAAGAATAACTCTTTTCCCTTTTTCAACTTAAAAGAGTTAATCATATAAAAATTTGTTATGCCTTAGCATAAGATTGTTTCGAGAGTTCGGACAATCTGGTACCCCTTTAGGGTTTTCGAGGGTTGATGTTATCGAAACCCTTTTGTAATTTTATCGAGGGTAGCCTTTTTAATCGTTTTTGTGAAGATATTAGAAGTACTATTTTTATTATGTAATTTAGACGTCTCCGAACTATGTTAGTTTGGCCGTAGCCTTGAACTTGAGATTTGCCTCTTGGGTTTGTTTCTCAATTATACCTTGAATGTTCGAAGTGCCAATCCCCGAGTGGGGTGGCTGTGGCCTATAAAAAGGAAGGTTGCCTTTTTAAGGTCTTATGATATCGAAACATCAATAATTTGATTACGCCAATATTTCGGATGGCAGTCCCCGAGTACGGGATAAGTTGTTTGAACTTCAGTTGTATCGGCCCTTAAGCCTGTTTCCGTAATGGACAAAAAGTATGAACTTGTAAAGTAACCATTTCTTTAAGGCATGAAATATTTGGCAAGGAAAAATACTTCTCTCAATAGATTATGCATGCATACATGTTTTCCTTTAGGGCTCGAGTAACCTACACGGGCACGGTTTGTTTGAGCGTTTTACCCTTACAAAGTTTTACATATCGTGGCTCTATCGACACGAAGTATCAAAGTATTATTCTTGTAACAAAGTCGAGATCCGAGGGTGATGCCCCACAGTATTCGAGGTTGATTGTAACGAAGCCTTGGATACTGTTGAATTGCTCTAAGCTAGCACGAACAATGGTTGCCTCATTAAAAACCTTGCCGGAAAAACCATTTGGGACAAAAACCGATCTAAGGGAAAAAGAGTTTAACGTTTGCTTTCATACCTAAGGACTTTATGATGAAGAATCCTCTGATGTCTCCGATTGTGCGCACTTACAATTGGTTAGTGTAAATATAAATGAAAATAGAGAACGTCACACCTTAACAGTGATATCGTTTGAGGAGTGATATGCTCCAATTGTTTGTTAATTGCTTGTCGTCCATTGTGCCAAGTTTGTAGGACCCTCTTTCGATGATATCAAGGACCTGGTATGGTTCCTCCCAGATCGAGCTATGTTTTCCTTTGTTTGGGTCTCGAGTATTGAGGGTGACCTTTCTCAGGACTAAGTCCCCGGTTTTAAAGTGTCGAAGATTGGCTCTTCAGTTGTAATACCTTTCGATCCATTATTTATGTGCGGCCATTTGAACGAGGGCGGCTTCCTGTCTTTCATCTAGAAATTTGAGGCTCATATTCATAGCCTCATATTTGACTCTTCCATTGTATAGCGAAACATGAAGCTAGGTTCCCCGACTTCAACCGAGATCAGATCTTCCGCACCATAGATTAAACAGAACAGTGTTGCCCCCGTACTGGATTTTGACGTTGTTTGATACGCCAAAGGACCTCGGGCAATATTTCTCTTCATTTTCTTTTAGCTTCGTCAATCTTTTCTTCAGATTTTGGATGAGGGTCGTGTTTGTCATTTTGACCTGTCCGTTCCCACTAGGATGATACGGCGTTGATAGGATCCTTTTTATTTTGTGATCTTCGAAAAACTTTGTCACTTTGCTGTCGACGAATTGCTTTTCATTGTCACACACGATCTCGGCAGGCATTCTGAATCGACATATAGTGTGGTCCCAGAGGAAGTCTATGACTTCTTTTTCTCTGACTTTCTCAAAGGCATGTTCTTCAACCCACTTAGAGAATAGTCAGTCATAAACGAAATGATTAGCTTTACCTGGGGCCGATGGTATAGGGCCGAAGATATCCATCCCCCATTTCATGAACAACCATGGGATATGACAGAGTGGAGTTTCTCTCCACTCTGGTAGATCATCAGCGTATACTTTGACATTTGTCACACTTTCGAACAAATTCTTTTGTGTCCTTTTCCACATCGGCCTAATAGTATCCTGATCTAATGACTTTGTGAACCAATGACTCGGCACCAGAATGATTTCTGCAAGCGCCCTCATAAATTTCCCGTAGAACGTAGTTGGTGTCTCCTGGTCACAATATTTTGCTAACGGTCCATCGAACATCCTTTTATACAGTGTTCCATCCTCGTCCAATCTGAATCGTGCGGCCTTCGTGCGTAGAGTCCTTGATTATTTAGGATTTGATGGAAGTTTCTCGTTCTTTAGGTATTCGATGTACTTATTCCTCCAATCCAGGTTAGACTTGTGGAGTTTATTTCAACGTGCCCTTCTTCGATTTCTGACCTTGAAAGTTGTACGACGTTCCTTGAGCTAAGTTTATCATCTTCAATCGATGACCCCAAATTTGCAAAGGCATCGGCCTTGCTATTTTGTACTCGAGGTACGTGCTATATGGTCCATTCTTTTAATCAATGTAGAGACACTTGTAGTTTGTCCAAGTACCTCTGCATTCGATCTTCTCGAACCTTGAAAGTTATGTTGACTTGATTTACCACAAGTTGGGAGTCACAATTGGCCTCGATGATCTCCACTCCCAATATCTTAGCTAGTTCGAGACATGCAATCATGGCTTTATACTCTGACTCACTGTTAGTTAATTTTGAAGTTTGGATAGACTGTCTAATTGTATTACCTGTGGGTGGCTTCAAAACGATGCCTAACCCGAACCCCTTCACGTTCAAAGAGTCGTCTGTAAAGAGGGTCCACACCCCCGATGATATACCCGATTTTAATAATAGTTCTTTTTCGACCTCGGTTACTTGGGGTGGCGTGAAGTCAGCCACAAAGTCTGCCAAGATTTGAGACTTAATGGCCATTTGGGGTTTATACTTGATATCGTGCCCGTTGATCTCGATGTCCCATTTGGGAAATCGACCCGAGAGTTCGGGCTTGTGAAAAATGTTGCGAAGGGGTAGGTGGTTAAGATACAAATTGGTTGACACTGAAAATATAGTTTTAATTTCCTAGAGGCGCTTATTAAACCAAGCGCTAATTTTTCTAAGTGTGGGTACTGGGTCTCGGCTTTACCTAAGGTCCTACTAATATAATAGATAGGAAATCGCGTACCTTGCTTTTCTCGAACTAAGACCCCACTTACCATTATCTCCGAGACCGCTAAGTATAAGTAAAGTTGCTCGTCCACCTTCGGGGTGTGAAGCTATGGTGGTCTCGATAGGTATCGTTTGAGTTCCTCCAAGGGCTATTGACATTTCGGGATCCATGCGAAATTGCTCTTTTTCTTAAGAAGTGAGAAGAATCGGTGGCTCCTATTTGAGGACCTCAAAATAAATCGACCTAGGGCGACTATGCATCCTGTTAACCTTTGTACAACCTTAACATTATCAATAATTGTGATGTCTTTTATTGCCTTTATTTTATCAGGGTTGATTTTAATTTCCCGATTTGAAACTATAAAGCTGAGGAACTTGCCCGAGCTGACCCCGAATGCACATTTCTCCGGGTTAAGCTTCATGTTATAGTTTTTCAGTATGTTAGAGGTCTCCCCCAAATGTTTCAAATGGTCCTCTGTTCTCAGGGACTTAACTAGCATATCATCAATATAAACATCCATTGACTTTCCTATTTGTTCTTCGAACATTCGATTTACTAGGCGTTGATAAGTAGCACCAGCATTTTTTAGTCTAAATGGCATTACATTATAGCAATAGGTGCCGTATTTAGTGATAAACAATGTCTTTTCCCGATCCTACGGGTTCATTCGTATTTGATTGTACCCGGAGTAGGCATCGAGAAAACTAAGGATCTCGTGGTCGGCCGTGGAATTGATCATGTGATCGATATTCCGCAAAGGAAAAGAATCTTTAGGGCATGCCTTGTTTAGATCCTTATGGTCTACGCACGTTCTAAGTTTATTTCTTTTAGGGACTACAACTACGTTAGCTAACCATTTGGGATTTCTTTACCTCTAGAATGGATCCTATATTTAGAAGTTTTGTTACCTCGTCCTTAATGAATGCATGTTTTACCTCGGACTGGGGTCTTCTCTTTTGCTTTACCAGGCGAAACTTTAGATCCAAGCTCAATCGATGTGTAGTGATATCCAGTGGGATCCATGTTAGATCAGTGCGTTGTTGTGAGGTTGTTCGATCCCTTCTGCATCCTCGTCGTTGAAAGACAAAGTTTCTTCTGGTATGTAGTCTCGAGTTCTCTTTTCCCTCGTGATTGTCACCTTGGTGCGTTTAAATACCGTTCCTTAAGAAATATCGACTCCACCAACGATCATATGAATTATGTGTTGTTGTTCTTCTTATTTGTTTTTCCTGTTTGCATCCCTGTATCTGAAGTGATTTTTAGCTCGGTCGCTCAAGAATTCTCGAAGATGACCCTAAGTGAGCCACCTTTTCCCTCAGTTGTCTGCAGCCTTTGGTTTTGTGACCATGGGTACCATGGTATTTGCATACTTGATTAGGGTTCCTTTAAGCTGGATCGATCTGGGCCATCTAATATCTTGGATCCATATGATGGCCGATACAATACCCGGTGTATCGATGTTGGAGTTGTATTATGATAGTCTTAGTGTTTCTGTAGGATCAACATGTTTATCGAAGCCACTTTTACTCATGAGCCCTTGGGAGATCTGTCCTTGATCATTTCGAATGATATTACGTCCTGGGATGCTGGTTCTACAATCTGCGCTATATGGTTCATACTAATCTCTGTTTGATCGGGGTTCTATATCAATGTCCCTTTGAATTCTACCGATAGGACTATTTGTGTAAACAGAACCGGAAGGAGTTCCCAATTGATCATCCTCGACCTTGATCTTCGACTGGTATTGATTATGTACATAGGCCCAGGTTACATGTGGATATTCAATTAAATTTTTCTTCAGTTGTCATGATGTTATCGAACTTAGCTAGTTCAAACCTTGAGTAAAAGCTTGAACAACCCAATCATCTGTGACCGGGGGTAGGTCCATAAGTTCCATCTGGAAGTGAGATACGAATTCCCTTAGCATTTGGTTGCCCTTTTGTCTTACTTTGAAGAGGTCCAACTTCCTAGTCGCAACTTTTATAGCTCTGGCGTGTGCTTTTACGAACGAATTTGCAAGCATGGCGAAGGAATCGATGGAATTAGGTGGCAAATTGTGATACCATATCATCGCCCCTTTCGATAAAGTCTCTCCAAACTTTTTCAATAAAACAGATTGAATCTCATCATCTTCTAAGTCATTCCCCTTTATTGTGTGTACAAATAACATGCTTATTAGGGCCAGTGGTCCCATTGTATTGGGAATTTATGGTATGTGGAATTTTTTCGGGATGGGATTCGGAGCCGCACTAGGAGATAAAGGATTTTGTACGAACTTCTTCGAATCCAAACCCTTTAGAATCGGTGGTGCCGGTGGTATTTGGTCAACCCGGGAGTTGTATGTTTCTACCTTTCTATCATTTGCCTCAATGTTTTCAATACGTTTAGTGAACTTCTCGAGCATTTTCATATTAGCAGGGTCAACCCCAAAATCATTCGCGTACTATCTCTCCGGTATAGGTCCACCCCTACGAACAATTTCTAGTTCAGGCTCTGGTTCGCCCCTACTTGGTGCTCGATGCTGATTCTGTAGTTGCGCTATAGAGGCTTACTGAGCCTGCAACATTTCAAATGTCAATTGGAGGCTAACTCCACCGTCTTTTTTGCCCTATGTACCTTGACCACCTGATCGAATTTCCCTGCGCTACCTTCAGGATCAACGCCTAGATTTGCATTCAAGGCAAAATGCATCGGCACTCCCTCGTGACCAGCTTGAGGCACTTCGATCCCTGGAACGGCTACATTATCGTTTTATCCATGGAAACCTAGGCCGTTATCTGCGTGAGTGGGTACTGCTTGCGAGTTGTGATAGATTGCGTATAGGTGTTCGTAACACGCAGCGGAAGACAATAACAATCCTAGGCAGATTTTTCGTGTTTAAAATTTATTTACATATCAAAGATCGGATCTAAGACGTACCTGATGGAGAGAGTCTCGTTTCAAAATTTCTTCGATAGTGCGAAGACTCTACGCGTATCCACACCGAGATCGATCCTTGCTATCAACTCTTTGATCAATGAAACTCGCGAACAAATTAAACGAACTATTGTGCTAAAGTTCTTCTCAAAAACCGTAGCCAATGTGAAAGACCAAGAAAACTGAATTATCTTGTCAAGAGTAATACTTGACTCTTTCGATATCTCTGTTGTTTTGCGGCAAACCAATTATACGCTTTATATATTGCAGGTCTAGGTTTTTCATAAACCTTCTTCATATATATACTGATATATATGTGTATGCTAGTACTACCTTAATAATCCTTTTTCCAATACAATGAGGAAAAGTCACAGGCAGTGACTTTGTACAAGTCTAATGCCTAACAATATTTTCCAATTGAAATTGGAATCCCACGACAAATTGGGTATATGTTTGCCGACAAGTCCTTTTGGACTCTTACGCCACTTAATCCAATTCAAAGTTGGATTACTAGCATAATTAATATTATATATACAACTTTTTGTGCAATATATATATATATATATATATATATATATATATATATATATATATATATATATTTCAATCAAGAGATATAATTTAATTTTCTATTTCAAATAGAAAACTTTAATTTGTTCACAATATTAATTATATCATGTGTGCTAGCAAAGAATATAATAATATTTCATTTGGATTAATAACTAAATTTATTTGACTAATTAAATTCTTTAATTTAATTATCAAATGATAAAGTAATTAATCCTTTAGCAAAGATCAGAATACTCGTTAGTGTGCGACCACATAGGTTCAATACTAGACCAGTAGTAAGTTAATCACATTAATATACTAATAAAGGGTGGCGTCTAGCAACACTCCTTAACCACCGGATAGCATAAAGTACACAATTTACTCTCAAGAACCAGTAGAAGAATAATGTTGCAATTTCTTCTGTCCTTATAGCTCTGGATCACTCTAGGATATGGTTCAACTGTCAAATCCTAACAGGCGACCAACTATGTATTCATGTGAAATATAATCGACCATTGAATTACCTAAGAAACCTTTTTCTTCTTTCATTCAATTGAGGTCTTAGTTTGGTCGTTTATAATTCATGGCAGCATGGAGCTTAAACTCAATACCAAGAGTTGACAGATTCCATCTTGATCAATCACTAATTCTACAAGTATTTAATCGTACCCAATATCCTTTCAACTATCGCCCTAAGGCCATAGGTGTCTGGTATCAAAAATACAATAAATGACTTGTCAATTACTATGACGATCTCGGGTCAAAGGAAACTATTACATCACATTCTTCAAGAGAATATCCTATTGACAGTTTATGATAATTCTAACCATTAGGAATTATCCAATGAGTCGGTTCAATGATCATATCTCTATATGCATCATCTATCTATGTGTTTTAGTTAATGAGATCAACTAATCTTTATCCCATAAATACAATCACATAAATATTGATCTAACCGGATTACTAATGTCCAAATTAATAATCCTACGATCAAGAACAAATTTAGATTAAATTGTAAGAGACATTGCTCTCATTATCATGATCTCTATCACGGTGACAAATCTCAAAGTTTAATCAAGGACCTTATCAAATTAATCAAGCAATTAATAACAATGATAAAATAATATCAAATGCCATATAAATTTTATATCAATTAATGTTCACAAAAATATGTTCAAATCATCAAATATGATATTGGATCTAGGGAATATCTATTATATACCTAACAAATTGTGCCACGTGGTGTAGGTATCCGTGTACTTTTGTTTAATCCTCAGAACAAAAATGTATTACAAGGCCTCGTCCAATTTTTAGACTCTATAGAGTATAGATGTAATAAAAACACCACTATACCTTAATCTACATCTCTTATTTTTTCTGAATATTCCCTGTTCTTGTTTCATTCATCTGCAATTTAGAGTAATGCCAATGTCTCCTAATCTGTCATAAAAGCTCCAGTGTAGGCAAATTGTAACAATTTGATGCTGATATTATTAATACCTCTGAAAGCAGTCGAATTTGGATTCTTAACTGCTATAACATTCAACCTGGGATGACATCACCGTGAGTCGGCCAGATTGGAACCCAATTTATCATTCTTACACCTTAAGGCTTAAGAATCTACTTAACAGAAATTCAGCTTTTTGAAAGAAGAATCTCTCAAGACAAGTACTCTAATTTATTACAATCTGATATCATGAGATTCCATGCATATCTGACTGGAAAATATTGATTAGGGTGAACTACGTGGGTTTAGCAGGTGGTGTTGTCACCAAGGATGGCTGTGCGGACATGATCTTAGTGAACAATTCATAGTGAGGCAAATTGTTGAAAAATGAAACTTTTTGATACCCGCTAAAAGTTCAGGAAATACATATGTTTGACCCTCCACATAATCTTATGTGCACACCTGGTTGTACTTGAAAGAAAATGTTTTCGTGACTCGTGATCTTAATGTAATGATAGGGGAAGAAGTTCACTATCTTCTGCTTCCCAGTTACATTTTATGATTCAAATGATTTCATGTGTTTGTTTCCCTTTGAAGGCATCCCAACATTCAAAGTGGTGCAATATGCCTAGATATCCTGAAAGACCAATGGAGCCCTGCACTCGCTCTCAAGACAGCTCTCCTTTCTGTACAAGCATTACTCTCTACTCCTCAACCTGACGATCCACAAGATGCTGTTGTGACCCAACAGGTGCTTTCTATAACCAGACAATTACTGTCCCTCCTCCTCCGCCCAAACCCTGCCTCCCCCATCCCCCTAAAACCAAGAAAAAAGTGCTTTTGTTTTTTCTGCTTGGCTACATGTTATTTCAAAATTACAGGTGATTTGCTGGTGTCTTGCCTTACTGTGTCCCTGTCTTTCTCTCCACGTCTTTTTCTTTCAAATAATCACTTTGTTTCTCTTTATTGCAGTATCTTAGACTGTCAGACCTTTGTTGGCACAGCTCATTACTGGACTGAGACTTTTGCAAAAATATCCATGCTTGGTTCTGAGGGGATGGTGCGCAATTTCACAAATGCTTTATTTTCCTTTTACATTTTTATCCAGCTAGTAAATCGGATAACTTTTAACAAGTTCTGTTTGATCTTTGCATATTTGCCAGGTCCTTTTAGAACCTAGTCTCATCAAATATAGACTACTGAATGATTAGAATTATATGCCACAGATTCAGAAATTTGTGGAAATAGGATTAATCTGAAGGTCAAGCGAGGAGCACACTGGAAGCAACAGGTTGGGAAGAAAACATGGCACTTGAAATGCTATGCTCCGGCTAGAATACTACTGCAACTCACTTCTTTTTTTCTGGTTATATAAGTTAACATGCTGCTTTGAGAAGCTGAATACAAAAGGCATGACTTGATCGGGCAAATCTCTCCGTTTCTATGATTCTTGGTTGACTTCTCATATCTGCTTGTGACTTTTCTGATGTGATTTTATCAGTATCAAGCAAAATGCATATGAACTTGCAGAGGTGGAATTGTTCATAGTAAATGTGCTTTTGAGAATTCAGCGTATTTTTTATTTTATTTCTGGTATTTCAATTCTTTTATAATAATTCTCAACAAACCAACCTGTTGAAGATGACATTTTACTTCATATGAATCTTTAGGCCTGAAATCTCCTTGTTTCCCCACAAGGAGAGAAAATTTACATTATTGTAAGGATATAGCTACTACAGTTTTTTTTCTTTTCTTCTGGGGATTTCTTGAACTTTGATGTATACAGAGGTGCAAACTGACTGGAGGACTATAGTCAACCTATGGTGCGTATTGATGAATAACAGTTATCTTGCACATTAGTGAATGCTCTTTGTAGCAGTTATCTCTTTTCTCTATTCCAATTTCAGTAGTAGGCAAGAACAGATGTATGTATGAGCAAACTAACTGAAGTACTATTTCCTATATGATGCTGAGTGGCAGTGCATAATATTGGTTGCTGAAAACTTGAAAATTCTAAGTTACAAGTTTGAAGGTTGGAAAAGTTTTTGAAGCAAAGGGCTGTAATTCTGGAAATCAAATTTTACAGTTCTTTTTTAAATCTGACCATATGAGGGATACATATCTCTTGTATTTGGTTCCCATGATCTACAGATCTAGACAAGCTTCTAAATAGTGCTATTACTTGTTGTGCAGTGCAGCCTGTAGTATTGAAGGGAAAAATAATGAGACTTCGAGATTGGAGAACTAGCAAATGGCGCTGTAGTGTATCCATTTGCTTGATGTAAACACCTGGTGCTGGTGAGTTTTACCTTTATCATATCTCAGTAATCAGAATTATGGTGAGCGTCCTCATTCTTAGGAATATGGATCTTATGTCACAACACGACCACCTCAAAAATAATCTCGCAAAGATGGCATTGTTAAATAACACTATTGGAGATGAAGCTAGGCGAGCTCCTTGTCACACAAGCACACATATTAACCATGTATTGAACTTCAACTCTATATCCCTCAAATGTGTAATTCAGCCCACTGGAATTCCAGATAATATTGACAGCCATGACCAACATGCCTTCTCCATCAACAAGGCCAAAGGGTAGAGTTATATTTACCGTCTCATGTGTATTCTTAAAAACCACTTAGGATAAAAGAAAGCACTAACTTTGTTTATGCAACTTTGGGCAAACAAATACTAAATCTACCCATCATCTATTGGAACCATAGGAAAAGAGTATTTCAAGACCTAAATTGTGTTCCATCTGGCCGTATCAAGGATAACAACCTAACTAAGGCCTAAAGTTCTTATAGTCTCAAGTATCTTTTTGTGATGAGGTTAGGGCCATATGAGGATTTCCAAATGAATTGTGGGTTCTTTACAGGTGGGATGTCAATTTGTTTATGACCTACGTATAGCTTGTAGATTTATACTATACTGTTTTATCCTCCTTTATTCATTTAAAATAAGGAAATTAGATATTATGGAGAATTTTTTTACAAATTTCGTTAGTGTATGGTAAATCTCCTCATTCTTATAAATATACACCTCAATTATGATGGCTCTTCTCATTCTTCTTATAAGTATACAAACCTCGATATATCAGGATCACAATCCTAAGCATCTCAGAGAAAATCATACAATAACAACAGCTTTGTTGAATGATATTGGATAGAAAGGTAGAGAAATATCGCTGCTCAGGCACACATATGGAACCATACATTCAACTACATGAATTCCATGTCACGCAAATGTGCGATTCAACTTGGAATTCCAGATATCATCCACAGTCATGGCTGAGTCATGACACTCTTCGACTTGGTGGATGCCCTCCCAATCAACAAGTCTAAAGGTCAGGATTGTATTTACCGTCTCATGCGTATTTTAACTCATGCAGGTTTCTTAATTCAAACCAAGATTAACGAAGAACAAGAGGGTTATTTACTTACTCCAGCTTCATATCTCTTCCTCAAAGATGAGCCTATGAACATGATCCCTTTTATACGACAAATGCTTGATCCAACTTTCATAATTCACAGTATTTGGGATTAAATCATAAAATTCATGGAATACCGTTGTTTGAATATGCCGGGAAGGAACCGGGTTTAACTTTATATGTGTGGTGATTAAACATTGTAAGGGAATTTTTGAAGGATTGAAGTCATTGGTGGACGTTGGAGGCGGCACTGGAACCGTAGCTAAAGCTATTGCCGATGCATTTCCAGATATAAAATGCTCTGTCGTCGAACTGACGCATGTAATTGAAGGACTTGAAGGGAGCAACAACCTGAGCTACGTAGGAGGAGACATGTTTAAGTCCAATATTCCTTCTGCTGATGCAATTTTACTAAAGGTAACCTGTAATACATACAGCCTTTTTTAATCTACGGATTAATTTCATCTATAGTTACTAAACTTTTGTTACTATAATAATAAACGTACATGTGCTAGTATTGATTTATGTTTGATCAATGACACAGTGGTTATTACATGATTGGAGCGACAAAGAGTGTGTTAAAGTATTGAAGAAATGTAAAGAAGCAAATTCCAAGTAAGGAGAATGGAGGAAAGGTGATCATAATTGACATTGTGGTTGATAGCCAGAAATCAGGAGATGACAAATCATTTGAAACTCAACTTTTCTTTGACATGCTGATGATGGCTCTCTCTACGCGGGAAGGAAAGAACACAACAAGATTGGGCAAAACTCTTTTCTGAGCTGGTTTTAGTGACTATAAAATTATTTCTACTCTGGGCTTGACATCTATTAATGAGGTTTACCCTTAATTTACTCTTGTCACAAAAGTTAAAATAAATAGAAGACTACTTGGCTAAATTATCGAACATCCAACTGAGTGAAGGACTTTGGAAGTCAATAGAAGCCAGTAATCTATCTTATAGGAAAATGCTATTCTTCATTTCTGAATGTGTGCACAAAGCAACCTCTTGTTGCATTATGTCTCTCTTTACTCATTTTGTGATAACTTTGTTTGAGACAATGAGCCTCAATTATGATCGTTATCCAAACAAGGCAGAAACATTCATAATTACGCAGTCGTCTGGTTGGATGTATTAGGAAAAATGATACTACTATGTATAAACTTTGGTATTATTAATCTTTTGTATGGTAGTATTTTTCAATCTATGTATTAAACTAATACTTGTATTAATTATACATACATTAGTTATGTATTGGTCGAAATCTGACTGCTACAGTCGATCTGACCGACATCTAGTCCATGCGGCGAGGCAGGGAAAGACGACAAGGTTTATTCCAAATCCCATACTCATAATACTCGTCAAGTCAGAGGAGACAACGTCCAGGGGACGACAAAGGCGGACGTCGTATGAAAGAGCATCAAACCAAGTACATAGGAAAACCTTCTGTAAATGGGGGTGTCACACCTCCCTTTTTACTACCCCAACACTTAAAGCGTATAAATACACTTGTAGGGTATACCCCGACGCTCAATTACCCAAGAC
Source organism: Nicotiana noctiflora (assembly GCA_032618575.1). Classification (NCBI taxonomy): domain Eukaryota; kingdom Viridiplantae; phylum Streptophyta; class Magnoliopsida; order Solanales; family Solanaceae; genus Nicotiana; species Nicotiana noctiflora. The sequence continues at coordinate 170,436 of JASVEL010001761.1, forward strand.
GGATAAAATAACGTAAGGGAAGGAGTTTTTCCAATTTAAGGACAATCGGTTCGGGATTTTATTAGAGATTAATCAGAGTCGCCACTTGGGAATGACAATGGTGTCCCAAGTCACCGGTTAATCCCGAATCCGAGGAATTTTGACTCTTAAAATGTATGCGAAGCAGAGGTCCGGATAAGAAACTCTGTTAACCCGGGAGAAGGTGTTAGGCACTCCCGGATTGCGTGGTTTTAGCACGGTCGCTCCACTGTCGTTCTTGACTTTTGTTTGACTCGATTATAAGTTTTAAACAACATAATGTGCCTTTACGTTAAATGTCATTTTTTAGGAATTTGCGACATTGCGGAAACACGCCTCGAGTCATACCGCAACCAGTACGCCTATGACTTTTGGTGTATTTCGGCTTTACCGAGATTTGGGTTTGAGTCGCACCAAGTGCACACTCGTTCATAGGAAGGTATATTAAAATCGTGCCCTAAAGTAACGTCTATCGGCTTTTAAATCTTTTGGGAGAAGCTATGGAATTGGCTATTAGCTTTCCGGAGTCTATTTGTGTTATATCATTACTAAATGGGGGCCCCGGTGTTATTCGGGCGAGGCTCGTCCCAATTTTCATTAAAGGATTCAATACTTGTATTTAACTACATTTTCTACACTTGTTCTTTCCTTAATCGTATTACTAACACTATAATAATCCGGGCCCGTGTGATTTCTGTTATTTAATTGGGGCCTGGCTCCCAGTAAAGTTTTACACAAGTATTACATCAACCCAGGCCTTAAAGGCCCAGGTAATTACTGAACTGTGCTCGCTGGCCCAATTGGCTTCATATAGAGATTTAGGCCCAAATGAAACAATAATAAAGGAAAGAGTAATGAACTTAAAGTAAATTAGACACATAGAAATAAAATTGAACTACCATTTTATTAATCAAAAGTGAAATAGTTGTACAAGTAAATCACTGTTAATCCAATATCACAATTAATTAATGAAGAAGTGAACGAACTAACACTTTTTCTTCGTTTTCTGTTAATGGCTTATATCACTATTAAAATTACTCATTCAAGGAGACATTTGCCTATATGATGCAGTATTTAAATGACCCAATATCCATATTACCTAAAAGCTAAATGACTACTTATATACACATTGCTATACTACAATTTTGGGCTTGATCAATGTTACCAATCTAGTTTCAAATGAATTACTACTTCCTTTTCTCTCTTGTGCTTACTGATATCCAAAGACTGATTAACCAATTAACTATTGTTGTTTAATAAGAGCTGAGTCTACTTAATAAAACCAAACTTCATTATTCAACTGTTTGCTTCCTTTTAAACCTATTAAAACTCTGATATTAACTAAGTAAGCTTTGTTTGATGATCTTCTTGTGAGCTAGTTGTTATTGATGCATGCGAGAGTCGATTAACTTTTGTTTTAATGTTTTTACTTAATTAATCTAGGTGATATGCTATTACTACATTACTAGCATCATATACTAGCTATTACATATTTTTGTTTCTGTTTTCATTCTACTACAGGCTTCACTACATGAAGTTTAAATCTAAACTACACTAAGCTATCAATCAAAGAAACAGAACAATTAATTGCAACATCCTGAACTTCATTCCATCGTTTGAGCTTTAATAATTACATCTTCAGTGAACAAGAGAATGTACCTGGTTCAGCAAAAATGGAAGCCAATGAGTTCTAAGGGAGAAGAAGTAAGCAATAACAGCAGTAGACCCAAACAATGAATGCAACAGTAGAGTGAAGATCCAAATGCGTAAAACAACACAGCAACACAGCAACAAAGAGGCCCAGAGATTAACGAGCAAATGAACCCAGCAAAACCAATAGAAACCAGCGAGTTCTACTCAAAAATTCCAGAAAATCCTATTGCTCTATTGCTATTTTATCTCTCAAGCTTTTGTGTGAATTTCAGCTTAGGTGTGTTTTCAGATTACTCTCCAATGGAACCCCCTTTTCAGCTCTTTTTGAAGGTGTATTTATAGCTAACCTAAGGCTGAAACTTGGGGAGAAAGTTATGGGATTTTATCCCACTTCTCCCCTCCTAAAATTATCAAATCTACACTTAAGTCCCCATTTTCAGTTATCAAAACCCTTCCAGCATGTGCTGGAAGGTTCTAAAGATTCTCTTTTATGGGTTTTTACCAATGTATCCCTAATAGTTAAAGATTTTTACAGATTTCTCATTTTTAGGAGACCATTATACCCCTAAATCTCTGCAAAATTGTAGAAATCAGGAGCATGAATGACTCCATTACCCTTTTAAGTTCTAACTATTCACTATTCCACCTTTTTAATTCCCAATTGTGCCCCTAAGGGCACTGCTGATTTACCAGCTTACCTAGGGCAGATTTCAGCTTGTTTTGAACCTATTTAACTAATAGCCAGCCCTGGCATTAGTATTTAAGGGCTGGCCAGATTTATTTTAAGAAACTATTTCAGTTTTAGCCACTTTTAATCTAATTCCAGTCAATGAAGACCAAATTATTTCAATTTAAACTAATTGCAGGCATAGCCTGCTTTATTATTATGTTTAAACTATTTAAAACTTAGCCAGTCTCAAGTTGAGACTTGGCTTGGGCTATTAAAGCCATATACTGAACAGCTGGGCCCAAGACCTTTACAGGTTTGGCCACTTTGCTGTTCAGGGCTCAATATAGAGCCTGGGCCAGTCTGCATTTGCAGACACAACCATTTTGCACAACCAGCCACTGTTTAACAGTGAGCTGTGTGTTAGGGCTTATAGAATTGGTCAACCCTTTGCAAGGTTGACCATTCTTAGGCCAATTATTTAACTTATAACCTATTTATTCAATTCCGGTGTTTTATCCTATTTAAAAACTAACCACTTATGAAACCTAGCACTACAGCTATAACCAATCCTCCTAAAGTTCAATCAATTAATCAAATACTCATGCTTAACAAGAACTGGCAGAACTTAACCATCTTTCAACATTAGTTGCACATTGGAACACATATGATCAGATCAACATGCATTAATTTAACTTAAACTCAGAGGAAACAATTGATATGGTTGAATTTCAGTCAATTAATTCACATCATCAGACCACATGCAACACAGTATGAATTCATGTCAATTTCAGATTTGATTACTACCAGTTCAAGTCACTTTAAGAACTACCAGGATTCATGATATAAGTACAGTGAAGGCCATAACAGTCAGCAAGGTAGAACATAAGGCTTATCTAAATTTAACAGGGCATGGCAATCAGAATTCATTTTAGAATACTACTCCTAGCTTGATGTATGCATGTTAAGAGTAGGGATGAAGAATAGGAAAGACATGAAGAAGCAAAAAATAACATTCCTAAATCTAGCACAAGTGCATGACAAATGAGATGAAGATGATGAAAAGAAGAACATGGAGAAACGGTGAAAAAAGAAACCTAAATCTATCATGAAGAGAAACAGACCTAGATTGGCAAATAAGAGCATATGAGAGGTGATATGACATGAAACCAGACTTGCACTAAAATGAACTCAAATAAGACCACCAAACTGTGAGCAAAGAAGTGAACCCCAGATTAAACACAGGATAGCTTGATAAGAGATGAATAAAGATTGCCAAGCTTTACTAAGACTAAACATGTGAAGATACAGAAAGAGAAACAATTGAGAAATTGCAAGCCAACAAAAAGTAATCTAATACAAATCTGAGTGACAATGAAAGACAAACAATTAAACATAGTATCAGGATCAAACATGCAAGATGACAGAAGAGCTATTGAAAACTAACAAGATAAAAACCCTAACAGAATAGAAGAGAGAACATGAATATCAAGATCTAATTTTGAACTTCGAGAGACAAACCAAACACATCATAACCCTAAAACATGTATTAGACTAAACAAAGCATGATTAAACACGGAAGAAACAGAACATGATTTAAAATAAACAAACAGGAGAACATACATATGAAGATGAATGAGATGAAAATCAACATTAGTATTAAACTAAACCTAAAACAGTCAGAACAGGGTAATAACAAAGGAGGTGAGTAAGATGATTATAGAACCCTAATACTAAACAGGTTAAAACATACGAAATCAGAGAACACGAACAAAGAAAGCATGAAATAAAAAACAAATATATGTCTAAGAAAGAAGCATGCAAAGCAAACAAATAAAAGGCAAAAGTTAAGAAAACAAGGAT
>JASVEL010001762.1:0-76059 GCA_032618575.1 Nicotiana noctiflora
ACCGTTGAACCGGGCCGGGCCGGGCCGGTTTAACCGTTAAGGTTACTGTTTGCCGGACCGGGCCTACCCGGTTCCGGTTACCCGTTCAAAATTTTTTTCCGGAACTAACCCCTACCCCATAAAAACCCAGCCCACCCGGCCCCTTTGCCACCGGTCCGGGCCGGTTCCGGTTTCTACCGGTCTGGGCCGGTCCGGAACCGGTCCAACCCGGCCCTTTTAACAGGTATAGTTTGTGCGGCTCTCCTACCGCATCCGTGGAACTGCTTAAGTGGCTCCTTTTCCGCAGATGCGGAAATAGCAGAAGGCTTAAGGATCTGCTGCAACACCAAACTTTCAACTTCCGATTAATCATCCGAGTTCACCCCGAGGCCCCCAGGACCTCAACCAAAAGCACCAAAATCAATAAATTACATCGGATTGAAGCCTACTTTTTCATAAAAACTTTCGCAATGCGCATTCAATCAAAAGCCCAACTAAACAATGTGCGAATGACCTGAAAATTTGCAAACAAATCCAAAATCACCTAATGAAGCTACATCAACTCTCAGAATTCCATTCTGACCCTCGGATCAAAATCTCGCGTATCAAACGGAATTCGCCAAAATTCAAACTTCACCAATTCAAGCCTAATTCTACACCGGACCTCCAAATTCAATTCCGATCACATTCCTAAGTCACAAATCACCTCCCGAAGCTAAACGTATCATCGGAAATCACATCCGAGCCCTCTAACTCACGAGTCAACTTCGGGTTAACTTTTCCAAAATAAGCGTTCCTTAAAGAGACTAAGCGTCTCATATTGTACCAAAACCAACCCAAATAAATTCTAACACGCCATACACTGATAACGAAATATGAAAAAGCAATAAACGAGGAAAACGAAACAGTAACACATAAGACGACGGATCGAGTCGTCACGTAACAACAACCATATACAAATCATGTGAGACATCTAGAATCTATGTGCTCGAGGTAGTTTTTCTTTCCACAAGTTTCCCTTGATCAAATGTGTCTCCTTGTTGTCCATATATGGTTCAACTATATTATCATTCAATTAACCGCTAAAGTAAACTCTTTATGTAATTTCTACTATTTTTCTATATTAAAATTTTCCTTTAGTGAAAAAATCTCATAGTAAGGATGCCAAAATCCATGATCATATGACAATTGCCGAAAAAGAAGGATCCTTGATGCAATGATGCCTCAAAAATTGAGAGGAAACACGTGATTGCGATCTTGCAAACACAAATAAAGTCAACAAAATCTCCTCGACAACAACAACAACAACAACAACAACAACAACCCAGTATATTCCTACTAAGTGGGGTCTGGGGAGGGTAATATGTAGACAGGCCTTACCTCTACCCGAGAGGGCAGAGAGGCTATTTCCAATCGACACTCGGTGCAGGGAAGGGAAAGGCAAACAAAAAAAACAAAAACACAAACAACATTAGTTACTCCAGCAAACATCGCCTAAATAATCATCTAAACATAAGAGTCATATGTACCATAAATAAACTGGCATGCAATAATATTAAAACAGTAACCACCAGAAATGACTACCACAAAAGGACACAAACCAATACACGAATCCTCTAAGGGTAGCCCTACCATGCCTCACCCAACCCCCAGGGAAGGAGTACGAAAATGCTAGAAGCCTCTATCCTACAACCCTGATACTAGACCTCCACACTTTCCTATCAAGGGTCATGTCCTCGGAAATTCGCATCCTGGCCATGTCCTGCCTAATTACCTCTCCCCAGTATCTCTTAGGCCTCCCTGCCTCGCCTCACACCAACCACCGCTAGCTGCTCCCAACTCCTCACCGGGGCATCGGGGCTCCTCCTCCGCACATGTCCAAACCACCGACGCCTCGCCTCTCGCATCTTCTCATCCACTGGGGCCACCCCCACCTTCTTCCGAATAACTTTATTCCTAATCTTATCTAACCTGGTGAGCCCGCACATCCACCTAAGCATCCTCATCTCCGCGACCTTCATCCTCTAAACATGAGATTTCTTCACCGGCCAACACTCCAACCGATACAGCATGGCAGGTCTAACCACAACTCTATAAAACTTCCACTTGAGTTTCTGTGGCACTTTCTTATCACACAAGACTCCTGATGCAAGCCTCCACTTCGACCATGTCACGACCCGGATTTTTCCCCCAATATCGGGATCGTGATGGCGCCTACTCGTGGTAGCTAGGCTAGCCACTGTATTCGTACTATCCTGTTTTTAACACAATTTTAATTAAATAAATGCGGAATACCTTATCGAAATGGAAATAATAAATCACACGGTAAAAATCATACTGAAATCCTCTACCCAAGACTTGGAGTCACCAACTCACAAACTACTATGGAATACTACACATAAAAGTCTGAAGAAAATATAACATAATTCTGTTCGTCTCGGAATAATGAGACTACAACTATAAACATAAATAAAGAAAGAGACGCCGGGCCTGCGGACGTCTGCAAGCTACCTCGGTCTCAAATGTAATCAACTCCCACGCAATCTATTTATTGCTGCTGCTGCTGCTGATCGTAACCTGGACCTGTGCAAAAACGCACAGAAGTGTAGCATCAGCACAACCGACCCCATGTGCTGGTAAGTGCCTGGCCTATCCCGGCGAAGTAGTGACAAGCCTAGGACCAGACACCCACATAAACCCGTGCAATTCAATATATATATGTGTACCACAAAATAACAAGAAATAATCAAGTATTAACACCATAAGGAATATCTTAAAGAATTCAACAATTAACCACAGTTAATAATTTCACAAGGAAAAACAAAGTGTAATGTAAACACAAGTAATATCAATTCAAGGAATAGCAAACAGTTGCACGGCATCACCCTTCGTGCTTTTACTCTCATCCTCACATCCATAGTACGGCATGATCCTTCGTACATGGTTCAATAATAGGGCACGGCATGATCCTTCGTGCATAATCAATAATAGGGCACGGCATGATCCTTCGTGCATAATCAATAATAAACATGGCACGCGCATGATCCTTCGTGCATAATCAATAATAAACATGGCACGGCATGATCCTTCGTGCATAATCAATAATAAACATGGCACGGCATGATCCTTCGTGCATAATCAATAATAAACATGGCACGGCATCACCCTTCGTGCATTATCTCTCTTCCTCACCCAAATAACAATCACAGATAAGGGCAAAGAAAGAAACAGTAATTCATAAACCGTCCCATCAAGGGCAATCAATAATTATCTTCACAACAAATCCCAACAAGGGAGAACAATAACAATTCATCTGTAATATATCTCAAAATAATCATTTTTCCAACGACTCACGGTCATACTAGACGCCATTGTATGGATGCTCGTCACCACAGCCCATACACCGCACTCGATCACATAACACATAACACATAATCCTATTCCCTCAAGCTAGGATAGAACAAACACTTACCTCGAATGCTTATGAACAATCCAATCCGTGGAAATGTCTTTTCTTTCAATTTGGCTCCAATCCAACCGTATCTATACACAATTGATTTAATATCATCAATTCTACTCAACAAACTAGTTCTTAATACCAAATACCACTTTTACAACATTCTGCCATGAATAGTAAATTTCAACCCCGGGCCCACATGGTCGGAATTCGGGGTTAGGACCAAAATCCGGTTACCCATCCCCCACGAGTTCATGTATATAATTTGTTTCAAAATCGGACCTCAATTCGAGGTCCAATTCCCCAATTTATGAAAAACCCTATTTTCTAACAAAAACAAGAATTTTACCATGAAAACATTTGATTTCTAATGAAAAACATGTTTAATGATGTTAGGAATTGAAAGAATTAAGTAAAAAGTGACTTACATTCGATTTGATGAAGAAGAAATCCTTGAAGAATCGCAAATGGGTGTTTTGGTTTTGTAAAAATGTGAAGAAATGACTGAAATCCGTGTTTTTCAGGTCTCTGTGTTCGCATTTGCGAACATGGGTTCGCAATTGCGAACCCCGACCAATTTCCGGAGTTTGAAAAATAAGCTAAGGGTGGGAAGTTCGCATTTGCGAACATTTCTTCGCATTTGCGAAGCCAAGGCAAAACTGGGAAGTTCGCATTTGCGAACTATTGTTCGCAATTGCGAACACAGGCTAAATATGGGGAGGTTCGCATTTGCGAACTATTGTTCGCATTTGCGAACCCAGGCGGAATAGTGGCCAGTTCGCATTTGCGAACTATAGCTCGCATTTGCGAGCACAGGCACAGAAGGGTCAAGTTCGCATTTGCGAACTATTGTTCGCATTTGCGAACACAGACACAATAGGGGGGAGTTCGCATTTGCGAACTCTGCAGAATAGTGGGGAGTTCGCATTTGCGAACTATTGTTCGCATTTGCGAACTCTGCAGAATAGTGGCAGACAGCAACTTCTAACATGAAAAATTGATCTCGTGGCCTATCCAAAGTTCACCCGAGCCCTCGGGGCTCCAAACCAAATATGCACATAACCTCAAAACACATTATGAACTTGTTCGTGCGATCACATCGCCAATATCACCTCGTTTTCATCAAATCAAGCCTCAAATGCATGATTTTCATACCTTTAGTTTTCAAAACTTTCAAACTTGGGACTCAAGGTCCAAAACATCTCAAACGACATCCAAATGTCACCAAATTTTACAGAAATCACATATATAATATTCAAGACTTGTACCGGGCGTCGGAACCAAAATACGAGCCCGATACCTAGGTCAATTAATTTATTTCCCTTAATAATTGCATCAAAAACAATTTCACATAAAAATTCATAACTTGGGCTCTAGGCCTCAGAATTCGACTCCGGACGCATGTCCAAGTCCCATATTTTCCTACGGACCTCTCGGAACCATCAAATCTCGGGTCCGGATCCGTTTACCAAAAATATTGACCGAAGTCAACCATATCAATATTAATATCATTTTTATCCAAATTTCTCATAGAATTCATATTTTCTATCACAAAATCTTTCCGCTACATGCTCGGATCGTGCACGCAAATCGAGGCAACATAGAAATGAGGTTTTCAAGGCCTCAGAAGCTCGAAATGATTAATTAAATAAGTGATGACCCTTCGGGTCGTCACAATCTCCACCTCTAAAACAACCGTTCGTCCTCGAACGGACAAAAGAAAGAAGTACCTGAGTCAGGAAACAAGTGTGGGTAACGGCTCCGCATATCAGACTCGGACTCCCAGGTCGATGCCTCAGGAGGCTGACCTCTCCACTGAACACGCACAGAAGGATAACTCTTCGACCTCAACTGTCGAACCTGCCGGTCTAGAATAGCCACCGGCTCTTCCTCGTAGGATAGATCATTGTCCAATTGGACAGTACTGAAGTCTAACACATGTGTGGGATCACCGTGGTATCTCCGAAGCATAGATACGTGAAAAACTGGATGCACGGCTGATAAGCTAGGCGGCAAAGCTAATCTGTAAGCCACCCCTCCCACTCTGTCTAGAATCTCAAATGGGCCAATATACCTAGGGCTGAGCTTGCCCTTCTTCCCAAACCTCATCACGCCCTTCATAGGCGACACTCGGAGCAATACTCGTTCACCAACCATGAAATCTACATCTCGAACCTTACGATCCGCATAAGTCTTTTGCCTCGACTGAGCTGAACGCAATCTCTCCTGAATAGTCTTGACCTTATCTAAGGCCTCCTGAACTAAATTTGTACCCAACAACCGAGCCTCTCCCGGTTCAAACCATCCAACCGGTGATCGACATCGCCTACCATACAACGCTTCATACGGAGCCATCTGGATGCTAGATTGGTAGCCGTTATTGTAGGCGAACTCTGCTAATGGTAGAAACTGATCCCACGAGCCTCCGAAATCAATAACACAGGCTCGAAGCATGTCCTCAAGAATCTGAATAGTCCTCTCGGACTGGCCATCCGTCTGAGGATGAAATGCTGTACTCAACTGAACCTGAGTGCCTAACTCCTGCTGGACCGCTCTCCAGAACCGCGAGGTAAACTGCGTACCCCGATCAGAGATAATAGATACTGGAACTCCATGGAGATGAACAATCTCTCTAATGTACACCTCAGCTAACCTCTCCGACGAGTAGGAGACAGATACTAGAATAAAGTGTGCGGACTTGGTCAGCCTATCAACAATGACCCAAATAGCATCAAATTTCCTCCGAGTCAAAGGAAGTCCAGTAACGAAGTCCATAGTGATCCGCTCCCATTTCCACTCGGAATTTCAATCCTCTGGAATACACCACCAGGTCTCTGGTGCTCATATTTCACCTGCTGACAATTTAGACACCGAGCGACATACGCAACGATATCTTTCTTCATTCTGCGCCACCAATAGTGTTGCTGTAAGTCCTGGTACATCTTCGCGGCGCCTGGGTGAATAGAATACCGCGAACTGTGGGCCTCTGCTAAGATCAACTCTCGAATTCCTTCGACATTGGGCACACAAACTCGACCCTGCAATTTCAATACCCCATCATCATCTAGGTTCACCTGTGTGGCACCTCCCCGCTGTACTGTATCTCTCAACTCACGCAAATGAGGATCATCAAATTACCTCTCACGGATACGCTCTAATAAAGAAGAACGAGCGACTGTGCAGGCTAACACCCTGCTAGGTTCAGAAATGTCTAATCTCACGAACCGGTTGGCTAAGGCCTGGACATCTAGAGCTAATGGTCTCCGACTGACTGGAATATAAACAAGACTGCCCATACTGGCTGACTTCCTACTCAAAGCGTCAGCCACCACGTTTGCTTTTTCCCCGATGATATAAAAAGGTAACATCATAATCTTTCTGCAATACCAGCCACCTTCTCTGCCTCAAATTCAACTCTTTTGTTTAAACAAATACTGAAGATTCTTATGATCGGTGTATACTTCACATACTACACCATACAAATAATGCCTCCAGATCTTCAATGCGTGAATAATCGCCGCAAATTCTAGATCATGCACTCGGTAATTCTTTTCATGCATCTTCAGCTGCCTCGAAGCATAGGCAATAACCTTGCCATCCTGCATTAACACTGCACCAAGCTCTGTACGAGATGCGTCACAATAATCAGTATAAGGTCCCGCACTTGTGGGTAAAATCAATACCGGTGCTGTAGTCATGGCTGTCTTGAGCTTTTGAAAGCTCGCCTCACATTCATCCGACTATTCAAATTGAACACCTTTCTGTGTCAATCTGGTCAGTGGGATTGCAATAGATGAAAACCCCTCGCCGATAATAACCCGCTAATCCCAAGAAACTCCAAATCTCCGTGGCTGATGTTAGTCTAGGTCAGTCCTTGACTGCCTCAATCTTCTTCGGATCAACCTGAATACCTGCTGCCGTCACAATATGACCCAGGAATGCAACTGAACTTAGCCAAAATTCACACTTCAAAATTTTTGCATATAGTTGGCTATCTTTCAGAGTCTGCAAAGTCACTCTGAGATGTTGCGCATGCTCCTCATGACTGCATGAGTATGTCAATATGGAAACAATGAAGACTACAACGAACAAGTCTAAATAAGGCACGAACACACTCATGCGTATGCACATATCCATGACTCTGAAGTCTGGCCATAAGAGTTATTATTAAATTACAACATTGTCAATTAACCCCGTTATCAAATACCTTATTCTACAAATCCCACTTTACTCAGAATGAGGTATGGTGACCTCGTGATTATTTTCCCGAATTAATGCGTCATATTTATCCTTACCCGGTGCTCGTCTCAAGGGCTAAGCTCAACGGTTTCAAAATAGAAATGGCTAAATATGAACATAAACTATACAAGAATTGTCAAATAGTCCTAACGGGCATGACTCTTATTTACGAATGCAATACGAAAATATTAATTTCATAAAAGAAGAATTTTAAACACATAAACTCTTACTACCAGGACCCGGTCCTCATATGATATCCACCGCAGCTTGAAGCTCGGCTTAGAAATATTTCACATTATGCCAAAAATTGGAGGATCTCATCTTCAACTCTGAATCACAGTGCTTGCACATCATATAATCTGAAATTTTTCATTTCCTTTCTTTCTTCCTTTCAATAATTGTCCGTCAAAGATAATCACGACATAAAATAAGCCCTCATACTGATAGGGAGCACAATTAACGATTAAAATTAGTTATCCCGAAAATTATATCAAAACCCACTGTAATAAGTAATATAAAGTCACTCTTAGCCTCATGGATATTTTAGTGACTAACACCTAATAATAGGGATGTCTATCCTCATGTAATATCTCAACGTGAGTATTTCCCTAAGTAGGTTTGATGATTACGATGCTCGCTCATGAATGGAGCATGTTAAAAGGACTCGCCTAAATTTTCTTTCAAAAACCAAATTAAATTAAGGGAAAAATTATTCTGTCTATAACAATCTGAATTATACGTGTGATGACCACATTTGGTGTAGTGACCTCCCTCATATCATAAAATTATATCAATGGCTGGGTCTCCACCTCTAGGATTTTCACCTCCACCTCTAACATCATAACCTCTACATCTGGCTGGCCATGTAGGATAATTATTAACTGCAATGGAGCGTGTAGCCTGAGTGCTTTCCTAAAATTGTATTTCTCCAATATTCCACATTCACAACAATTCCTTTAAGGATCAGTTAACTTATTGCTCATGGCAATATATATATTCGGACACAGTCATTGTGACCTGGTACAACCGTTCAAATCGCATATACTACATATTACGTAGAATCTCGGGGTGACGTCTTCATAACATTTTCTAAAAATAGAGTTTAGTAGATAGCGTTGCATTGGCCGGCTTGCCCTCTTCGTAGGCTTGACACAAACATTGACGGCCAATTCTTAACACTGCTGAGCTACCCCATTTACTCATATACTCTTCGTCATTCTCCGGGGGCGATCCTTACCCCATGAAAAGAACCAACCTTAAATATGTATAAATTATTTGGAGGACATTTCCATACCATATATATATACATTCCAATAACTCATCATATTTGTCCTTCACAACTCCAACACATCGACCGGACGTCAAGGTCCGTTGAAACCCAACACGATTTATTAGTTGATCTCCTGATATAATTGCGTCTTCCGTTGGGACCATAACTTGTGTGGTAAATACATTATCTTCCCACTACTTCTGTGTGCCTTCCGTAGCATAGTAAAATGAACTCCTCGCATTCGACTATTCCCACGTTCTGTAATTCCTCATAAGAACTGTCAAGCACAATCTCGTGGGTTCTCAAAAGATGCACCGCTGAAGGTGGCAGCGAAGACTTTGGTGAAAGTTGTCCTCCGTAAAACTTTTGAAGGAATAGTTGATCTATCACCAGTCTGTGCCATTGTTCGGCTGGATAAGCGGTACGTGACTACGCCATTCGTAGGAAGACAAGAGTGGAAATTTAACTTAACACTTTGAAGAACAAATTCGCACGATAAGAAAGAACAAATGAGAGACTCTTTCCTAACTCAATAGACTCGGGAGGACAAGTACAGACGTCTCCGTACCTACCTCTCAAACTCTACTAAGCTTGTTCGTGAGTGGTGAGACCTATGTAACCTAGAGCTCTGATACCAACTTGTCACGACCCGAATTTTTCCCCCAATATCGGGATCGTGATGGCGCCTACTCGTGGTAGCTAGGCTAGCCACTGTATTCGTACTATCCTGTTTTTAACACAATTTTAATTAAATAAATGCGGAATACTTTATCGAAATGGAAATAATAAATCACACGGTAAAAATCATACCGAAATCCTCTACCGAAGACTTGGAGTCACCAACTCACAAACTACTATGGAATACTACACATAAAAGTCTGAAGAAAATATAACATAATTCTGTTTGTCTCGGAACAATGAGACTACAGCTATTAACATAAATAAAGAAAGAGACGCCGGGCCTGCGGACGTCTGCAAGCTACCTCGGTCTCAAATGTGATCAACTCCCACGCAATCTATTTACTGCTGCTGCTTCTCCTGATCGTAACCTGGACCTGTGCAAAAACGCACAGAAGTGTAGCATCAGCACAACCGACCCCATGTGCTGGTAAGTGCCTGGCCTATCCCGGCGAAGTAGTGACAAGCCTAGGACCAGACACCCACATAAACCTGTGCAATTCAATATATATATGTGTACCAAAAAATAACAAGAAATAATCAAGTATTAACACAATAAGGAATATCTTAAAGAATTCAACAATTAACCACAGTTAATAATTTCACAAGGAAAAACAAAGTGTAATGTAAACACAAATAATATCAATTCAAGGAATAGCAAACAGTTGCACCGGCATCACCCTTCGTGCTTTTACTCTCATCCTCACATCCATAGTACGGCATGATCCTTCGTACATGGTTCAATAATAGGGCACGGCATGATCCTTCGTGCATAATCAATAATAGGGCACGGCATGATCCTTCGTGCATAATCAATAATAAACATGGCACGGCATGATCCTTCGTGCATAATCAATAATAAACATGGCACGGCATGATCCTTCGTGCATAATCAATAATAAACATGGCACGGCATGATCCTTCGTGCATAATCAATAATAAACATGGCACGGCATCACCCTTCGTGCATTATCTCTCTTCCTCACCCAAATAACAATCACAGCTAAGGGCAAAGAAAGAAACAGTAATTCATAAACCGTCCCATCAAGGGCAATCAATAATTTTCTTCACAACAAGTCCTAACAAGGAAGAACAATAACAATTCATCTGTAATATATCTCAAATAATCATTTTCCAACGACTCACGGTCATACTAGACGCCAGTGTATGGATGCTCGTCACCACAGCCCATACACCGCACTCGATCACATAACACATAACACATAATCCTATTCCCTCAAGATAGGATAGAACAAACACTTACCTCGAATGCTTATGAACAATCCAATCCGTGGAAATGTCTTTTCTTTCAATTTGGCTCCAATCCAACCGTATCTATACACAATTGATTTAATATCATCAATTCTACTCAACAAACTAGTTCTTAATACCAAATACCACTTTTACAACATTCTTGTCATGAATAGTAAATTTCAACCCCGGGCCCACATGGTCGGAATTCGGGGTTAGGACCAAAATCCGGTTACCCATCCCCCCACGAGTTCATGTATATAATTTGTTTCAAAATCGGACCTCAATTCGAGGTCCAATTCCCCAATTTATGAAAAACCCTATTTTCTAACAAAAACAAGAATTTTACCATGAAAACATTTGATTTCTAATGAAAAACATGTTTAATGATGTTAGGAATTGAAAGAATTAAGTAAAAAGTGACTTACATTCGATTTGATGAAGAAGAAATCCTTGAAGAATCGCAAATGGGTGTTTTGATTTTGTAAAAATGTGAAGAAATGACTGAAATCCGTGTTTTTCAGGTCTCTGTGTTCGCATTTGCGAACATGGGTTCGCAATTGCGAACCCCGACCAATTTCTGGAGTTTGAAAAATAAGCTAAGGGTGGGAAGTTCGCATTTGCGAACATTTCTTCGCATTTGCGAAGCCAAGGCAAAACTGGGAAGTTCGCATTTGCGAACTATTGTTCGCAATTGCCAACACAGGCTAAATATGGGGAGGTTCGCATTTGCGAACTATTGTTCGCATTTGCGAACCCAGACGGAATAGTGGCCAGTTCGCATTTGCGAACTATAGCTCGCATTTGCGAGCACAGGCACAGAAGGGTCAAGTTCGCATTTGCGAACTATTGTTCGCATTTGCGAACACAGACATAATAGGGGGGGAGTTCGCATTTGCGAACTATTGTTCGCATTTGCGAACTCTGCAGAATAGTGGGGAGTTCGCATTTGCGAACTATTGTTCGCATTTGCGAACTCTGCAGACCAGTTGCAGACAACAACTTCTAACATGAAAAAATTGATCTCGTGGCCTATCCAAAGTTCACCCGAGCCCTCTGGGGCTCCAAACCAAATATGCACATAACCTCAAAAACACATTATGAACTTGTTCGTGCGATCACATCGCCAATATCACCTCGTTTTCATCAAATCAAGCCTCAAATGCATGATTTTCATACCTTTAGTTTTCAAAACTTTCAAACTTGGGACTCAAGGTCCAAAACATCTCAAACGACATCCAAATGTCACCAAATTTTACAGAAATCACATATATAATATTCAAGACTTGTACCGGGCATCGGAACCAAAATACGAGCCCGATACCTAGGTCAATTAATTTATTTCCCTTAATAATTGCATCAAAAACAATTTCACATAAAAATTCATAACTTGGGCTCTAGGCCTCAGAATTCGACTCCGGACGCATGTCCAAGTCCCATATTTTCCTACGGACCTCTCGGGACCATCAAATCTCGGTCCGGATCCGTTTACCAAAAATGTTGACCGAAGTCAACCATATCAATATTAATATCATTTTTATCCAAATTTCTCATAGAATTCATATTTTCTATCACAAAATCTTTCCGGCTACATGCTCGGATCGTGCACGTAAATCGAGGCAACATAAAATGAGGTTTTCAAGGCCTCAGAAGCTCGAAATGATTAATTAAATAAGTGATGACCCTTTGGGTCGTCACAGACCACCCCGCCCCTATACGGTGAGTGACATCTCTGTCTATCTCCCCGTCCCTCTAAATCACCGATCCAAGGTATCTGAAACTATCTCTCTTGGCTATGGCCTGAGATCCAATCGTCACGTTCCCTCCCACTTCGCTCGACTCATCGCTAAACTTGCACTCCAGATATTATGTCTTAGACCTGCTTAGTCTGAAACCCTTAGACTCGAGAGTCTGTCTCCATAACTCTAGCCTCTCGTTGACACCGACCCTCATCTCGTCAACAAGATCTCAAATGATGGGTAATTTTTTTCCTCTCCTTAGAATTCTTTTCAACGATAAGGATGTGATTCATCCATTTTATATTTTTTTAAACGGTAAGCCGCGAAGCTGTATTGCTTGAAGTTTTCTTAAATTCATATCTATTTGTCAAGAACGACAGTATAACGTGATTGTTGCTATTTTGATACTTGGACATACTAATAGTTTAATCCCTCCAAGGCTCCTTCTGCATTTATTTTGTCAGGTCAACCCAAAAATTGTCTCTTCTTGTTATTTATTAATTATTTTTGTTTACTCTATTGTCGCATGATACAAATCTTCAAATGTTATCCTTAAATAACTTTGTCCCATCTCAATGTGATTTCTTAGTAATTATAGCAACTGACAACATTCAACTTTATAATAACAGATTATATAGTGGAATTCATTTGAATTACATCGAGTTAATGCCAACGTATTCCCTTATACAATGATTCTAGAGCAACCAACAGATACCCTAAGGTATTAACTATTGAATCATATTTTAGATGTAATATGCTTTATGGCTGACACGCTATACAGTGAAACTAAATACGTATGATTTTGCTAGACAATACGGAGAAAGACTCGGGCTTCCAAAAATACGAAGTAATTTAGGGGTGTACATTCAAATCGGTTAATTGATTAATCGAATCGATTACTTGTTATCGAAATCGAAATAAAAAAAATCGAAACCTTATTGAAACGATCACGATAAGAATATGTACAAATTGATAATCGATAAGTAATTATCGATAAGGGTCGAAATCAAATCGATAAATCGAATGCACACCCCTAAATTGTTGACACTTGTAAAATGAGTAATTACCTATTTGTGTAAATTAATATAACATACAGAATGTATATATATTTAACTACTATTTTAAAATTGGCTATACAATATCATTTTCCCTAATGTATACCATTTTCCTTTACCCTAAGTCCCTTACCCTATTATTTCGTCTATCACATTTAAGGAATAATCATATTTAACGATCAAAGGAATGAAGTTCAAATTAATGGAAAACAGAATTAGCCGTGATGATGTTTTTTTTTTGTTTTATACCGTTGGAGTATTGGTGGCATACATTTGATCCCTTACTTTAGTTTTGTTGCATGTGATTGTTGACATAATTTTTATGTTATAAATGGTGTTCGACTTATTTTAGCTTCTTTTTGTCCATATTAGTTAGGTGCGTTTATAATGATATACTTTCCGTGGGATCCCGCAAATTTTCTTATTAGTATAATCGATAAGGGTCAAAATCGAATCGATAAATCGAATGCACACCCCTGAAGCAATCTTTGCATTATCAAATGCGATAATTCTTTTCTTTCGGAGCGCTGTATCTAACTTAGAACAAGAAAAGTTGTTTTCTTTTGGAGCGCTTCCAAAAATATAAGATAACTAAAATTTTCGTTTTGTGAAATTTAAAAATGACGCATGTTAATCAACAAAGAAGAAGAAAATTTCGATTCAAATAAGCAACGATTACATGCAATTGTACATCCATTATGATTTCTCAATGGATAGTTATTCACTCGACATTAACACAGTGCTGAATAAAATATGGAATGGACTGAAGATAGCACACAGAGAGACTCAGACAAATAATAAGAACTTGCACATGGTAGAGTGGTTCGGAAACCAGTAAATGACCTTCAAAATATGCTGCAAGCTTTCCATTCTCGTGTTACAAAAATACAAAGCTTGCATGCCCAACCGTCAGTGCAGTCGCCACCGTCTCTACAACTACGCCCGCAAGTCATCAGCTTAGCAGAAGGTTGGAGTAGCATGCCTTCTAACACTTCTGAATCATTATTAACATCTCTTGTGGCAATCACTTGTGTCTTTGAGACCCATGACAGCTGAGCTGTAACATTTTATGAATTTTAAGAAATTTGTATAGATATTGATTTATGCAAATTAACATGCTATATTACAATATAAAGACAGTTAGGGGTGATTGGTACTAACCAGTGAATGCCATGAGAAGAGTAGTCAAAACAAAAAGAAACTTGAGCAAAGCCATGGATAGAGAACTGCTAGAGCTGTATAGAGGAAAATAGGAGTTTTTGTGTGTGCATCATTTTGCTTCAGTACAAGCTACAATTTATAGACTTTCCACTGAGGCTAATTTCCCCTCTTGAATTGATTACAATTTTTTAGTTAGTCGTTCTCAAGTCTTCCTATTTTAGTAATTAAGACCAACTAGCTAGTTGTTTATTGATTGGATGGTTAACTAATTAATAAGGTTTTGCATCCCACGTTGTAAGAATTAACAACTAGTTGTTTATTGATTGAATGGTCAACTAATAAGGTTCTGCATCAGAACAACTAATTGTTTATTGCAAAAATAAGACAAATGGCACTAATGGGAACACACACTTCTGTAATACACATGCCACTAATTTTATTCTATACGATCCACAAACAATCTCCATTTGAATAACTTATATCAGCTCCATAACGAGACCACTCAGTCAATATATATACGTATACAATAACAGAAAACGTTATCGAACCGAGAGGTTGTGAGTTCGAGTCTCCCCAAGAGCAAGGTGGGTAGTTCTTGGAGGGAAGGATGCCGGGGTCTATTTGGAAACAGCCTCTCTACCTTAGGGTAGGGGTAAGGTCTGCGTACACACTACCCTCCCCGGACCCCACTAAGTGGGATTATACTGGGTTGTTGTTGTTGTTGTTGTTGTTGTTATCGAACGTTATAAAGAAAGAAATTTGCTCTGAAATAACAATCAATAACTTACAGTATCCGGAGTAATCTGATCAACGGAACAAATCTTATTTTCATGTCTCAATTTATTTTTCATTTCATATATTGTGGTAGGCGTACCACCCGCTCCCAAATGTAACAATAAGTTATACCTTGTGGTAGGCGTACCACCCGCTCCCAAATGTATCACTAGGCTACCGGCAACTATGGTCAATGCCAAGATTTAAATCACTTTGTGGTCGGCATGCCACACGATCTCATTTCTTATCATATAAGTGGTCGGCGCGCCACACGATCCCAATTCATTAATATATAAGTGGTCGACGCGCCACACGATCCCAATTCATTAATATATAAGTGCTCGGCGCGCCACACGATCCCAATTCATTAATATATAAGTGGTCGGCGCGCCACACGATCCCAATTCATTAATATATATTACCGGCATTAAACCAATAATCTCTGATCCACAGTAAGTGTATAAAAGTATTACCGGTTTTTGAACCAATAATCTTCACTTTAACAATATTTATATTACCGGTACAAAACCAATAATTGACAATAAATCAACGATACATTCCCGTTACCGGTGTAGTACTAATAACTCTTAATCAACAATTTATATGTACTTTACCGGTATAAAACCAATAAATGATAATGAATCAACGATTCACCTTTATTACCGGTGTAACACCAATAACTCTTCAATCAATAATCTATATGTATTTTACCGGTATAAAACCAATAATAATTTCCCTTCACATAATCACTTAGGATTTATAAGAATTTAATCCATTTTTTAAGACTCACGGTCATGCTCGACCCCCAACTTATAGATACTCGTCACCATGCATATACGCCAGACTCCACATATCACAATTTACACATAAACTCAATCTCTATTCCCTCAAGCAAGTATAGAACAAACACTTACCTCGAAAGTTTACGAACGATTCAATCCGTAGCAATACCTTTTCCTTTTGAATTTGGCTCCAATCCAATCGTATCTATACACAATTGATTTAATATCATCAATACTACTCAACCAACTAATTCATATGGCCAATTATAATTTTTACCACATTCTGCCCGGAATAGTAAAAATCAACCCCGGGCCCACATAATCGAAACTCAAGTTTCGAGCCAAAATAAATTCACCCAATCATCCACGAGTTGAAATATACAATTTATTCTTAAGTTCGACCCCAAATCGAGGTCTAGATCGCAAATTCTTTGAAAACCCTTATTAAACTCAATTCACTAATTTTTCTACCCATTTACACATAGTTAGGCTTAGGAATTCAAATAATAATGATGGAAAATGAAGAAAACGAGTCAAGAATCACTTACCCAAGAAGTTTGATGAAAATCGCCCAAGAATCGTCAAGAATTGGGGCTGGAGAAGAGAGAGTTTGTGAAATGGGTTGAAGTTCCCGTTTCTGTTCTGTTTTGGGAATTAAGTCACTGAGCAGACATTTTTTTCTACGCGTTAGCGACACCCCGGTCGCGTTCATGATGAAGAAGAAGTGTCACACATCGCGTTCGCGTGGGGCTTGTCGCGAATGCGAAGAAGAAATTCTGGGGACTTACAGGTTGGCCTACGCGAACGCGGTCTAAGACACGCGAACGCGTAGAGGAAAAATATGGCTGGTTCAATTTACTCGGCGCGAACGCGAGAAGGAGTCCGCGACCGCGATGAAGGAAAATGCTGGGCATCGCGAAGAAATGCCTGTTGCAGATTTTTCTGAAATTTTCTAAGTTCAAAACTATTCCGATGCCTATCCGAAACTCACCCGAGCCCTCGGGGATTCAAACCAGTCATATACACTGACTCAAAAATATCATACGAACTTGCTCGCGCGATCAAATCGCCAAAATAACAACAAAGTCAATGAATTGAGCTTAAAAACTCAAGAATTTTTTCAAAATTTCATAACTTTCAAAATTTCCAATTTAAGGCCGAAACACGTCAAATAACGTCCGTTTTCAACCAAACTTTACAGGAAGCGCTTAACCAACACATATGACCTGTACCGGGCATCGGAACCAAAATACGAGACCGATACCACCACTTTTTAATCAAATTTCAGTTTCATTTTCCTTAATCATTTTCATAAAACAATTTAACAGAAAAATTCTTTTACCGGGGTTCTAGACCTCGGATTTCAATTCCGGGCATGCGCTCAAGTTCCATATTTTTCTAAGGATTTTCTAGGACCGTCAAATCACGGGTCCGGGTCCGTTTACCAAAAATGTTGACCAAAGTCAACTATATCAATATTAATATCAAAATTCTTCAAATTTTCCACATATTTCATATGTTTCAACGTAAAGATTTTTCAGCTTCGCGCCTGGACTGCGCACGCAAATCTATGCAACTATAAATGAGGTTTTCAAGATCTTAGAAGCTCGAAATGATTAATAAAATAAGTGATGACCCTTTGGGTCGTCACATTCTCCACCTCTAAAACAACCGTTCGTCCTCGAACGGACAAAAGAAAGAAGTACCCTGAGTCATGGAATAGATGAGGATATCGGCTCCGCATGTTAGACTCGGACTCCCAGGTCGATGCCTCAGGAGGCTGACCCCTCCACTAAACCCGCACAGAAGGAAAACTCTTTAACCTTAACTGTCAAACCTTCCGATCTAGAATAGCTACCGGCTCCTCCTCATAGGACAGATCTTTGTCCAATTGGACAGTGCTGAAATCTAACACGTGCGATGGATCGCCGTGATATTTTCGAACCATGGATACATGAAACACTGGATGCACAGCTGATAAGCTAGGTGGCAAGGCAAGTTTATATGCCACCTCTCCCCCACGATCAAAAATATCAAATGGGCCAATAAACCTAAGGCTAAGTTTGCCCTTCTTTCCAAATCTCATGACGCCCTTCATAGGCGACACTCGGAGCAATACTCGCTCCCCAACCATGAAAGCTATATCTAGAACCTTACAATCTGCATAGTTCTTTTGTCTAGACTGAGATGTGCGAAGCCTATCTTGAATAATCTTAACCTTATCTAAGGCCTCCTAAACTAATTCCGTACCCAACAACCGAGCTTCTCCTGGTTCAAACCATCTAACCGGAGAATGACACCACCTACCATACAAGGCTTCATAAGGAGCCATCCGGATGCTCGATTAATAACTATTATTATAGGCAAACTCTGCCAAAGGCAGGAATTGATCCCACGAACCTCCAAAACCAATAACACACGCTCGAAGCATATCTTCCAATATCTGAATAGTCCTCTCGGACTGACCATCCGTGTGGGGATAAAAGGCTGTACTTAGCTGAACTTGCGTGCCCAACTCTCGTTGAACCACCTTCTAGAAATGTGAGGTAAACTGTGCACCTCGATCTGAAATAATAGAGATTGGCACGCCATGAAGGCGAACGATCTCCCTGATATAAATCCCAGCTAACCTCTCGGATGAATAGGTAGTGGCAATAGGAACAAAATGAGCTGACTTGGTCAACCTATCAACAATCACCCAAACAACATCAAACTTATTCCAAGTCATCGGAAGTCCAGAAATGAAGTCCATCGTGATTCGCTCCCACTCCCATTCAGGAAGTTCAATTCTCTGAAATAAACCGCCAGGTCTCTAATGTTCATACTTAACTTGCTGACAATTAAGACACCGTGCCACATATGCCACAATATCCTTTTTCATTCTACGCCACCAATAATATTATCGCATATCTTGATACATTTTCGCTGCGCCTAGGTAAATAGAATACCGCGAACTGTGAGCTTATTCTAGAATCAATTCTCTAAGCCCATTAATATTAAATGCGCCCTTGCATCCTTAGGATCCCATCAGCATCTAAGGTGACTTGTTTAGCACCTCCTCACTGAACCGTGTCTCTAAGGTCACATAAATAAGAATCATTATATTGTTGATCGCGGATACACTTCAATAATGAAGAGCGAGCGATCGTGCAAGCTAGAACTCAACTTGGCTCAGAAATATCCAACCTCACAAATCGGTTGGCTAAGGACTGAACATCCAAAGCAAGTGGCCTCTGATCGACTGGAATAAAAGCAAGACTATCCATACTGGCTGACTTTCTACTCAAAGCGTCGGCCACCACGTTTGCTTTTCCCGGATGATATAAAATGGTGACATCATAATCTTTCAGCAATTCTAGCCACCTTCTCTGCCTCAAATTCAACTCTTTCTGTTTAAACAAATACCGAAGACTCTTATGATCGGTGTATACTTCACATGCTACACCATACAAATAATGCCTCCAGATCTTCAATGCGTAAATAATCGCCGCCAATTGTAGATCATGCACTGGATAGTTTTTTTTATGAATCTTCAACTGCCTTGAAGCATAGGCAATAGCCTTGCCATCCTACATTAACACTGCACCAAACCCAATACGGGAAGCATCACAATAAACAGTATAAGGTCCCGTACAATATGGGTAAAACCAATACCGGTGTTGTGGTCAAGGCTGTCTTGAGTTTTTTTGAAAATTTTGCATATAGTTGGCTATTTTTCAGGGTCTGCAAAGCCACTCTGAGATGCTGCGCATGCTCTTCTTGACTGCGGGAGTATGTCAATATGGCAACAATGATTACTACAACGACATGTCAACATAAGGCACGAACACCTCATACGTATGCACATAATCATGACTCTAGCCATAAAGGTTGTTCCTAAGTTACAACATTGTCAATTAACCCTGTTATCAAATATCTTATTTCAAAACTCCCACTTTACTCACAATGAGGTATGAAAACCTCATGATTACTTTCCCGAATTAATGAGTCATATTTATTCTTAGTTGGTGCTCCTCTCAAAGTCTATAACTCCATGGTTACAAAATAGAAATGGTTAGATATGAATAGAAACTATGCAAGGATTGTCAAATAATCCTAACAGGCATGGCTCAAATTTAGGATATTGTGCTAGATTTTCATTTCCAAAAAGGGAAAATTTTAAAAACAAACTTTTCACCACCAGGACCTTGTCCTCATATAATATTCATCGCAGCTTGCAGCTCGATTTTTTTTCTAAAACAAATATTTTCACGTTATAGAAAAAATTTGAGGATCTCATCCTCCACTCTAAATCACAAGTATTTGCACATTGTGCCACTGATGTTTTTCATTTCCTTTCTTTCTTCTTTTCAACTATTGTCCGTCAAAGAGTATCACGGCATAAAAGAACCCTCACACCGACATGGTATACAATTTAACCATTGAAAATAATTATTTCAGGAATTACATCAATTCCCTTTTGTAGTAAATAATATAAAGTCACTTTCGACCTCATCAATATTCCTAGTGACCAACACATAATAATATGGATAATTATCTCCATTTAATAGCACAACGTGAGTATTCACATAAGTAGATTTGATGATTTCGAAGCTCACTCATGAGCGAAGCATATTAAGAGGATTCACCTCAATTCTCCAAAGATCAAATCAAATTGAGGAAAAATATTCCTTTTATAAAAAATCAGAATTGTACATGTGATAAGATCATCTGGTGTAGTGACTTCAGTCACACCATAGAAATTATGTCAACAAATAGATCTCCACCTCTAGGAGTCTCACCTCTGCCTCTAACATCCTGACCCCTAACTCTGGCTGGTCATGTGAGCTGAGTATTGACTGCAACGGGGCACGTAGCTTGAGTGCCTTCGTAAATTATATTTCTCCAATCTGCCACATTCACAACAATTCCTTTGAGGCTCAGCTAACTTATTGGACATGACGACATATTCGGACACTATCATAATAACCTGGCATGATCGTTCAGATCATATATACCACATCTTTCAAAGAGTCAGGGAGGTAACTCCTCCAAAACATTTCTACAAATAGGGTTGAGTATGTAATGTCGCATAGCCGGTCTGCCCTCTTCATAGGCTTGTCACAACATTGACGACCAATTACCCCTTTTGCTATGCTAGCTTGACACTGTTGAACTACCTCATTTGCTCATATACTCTTTATTACTCTTTGGGCCGATTCTTACCCCCTGCAGAGTACTAAGCCTCAAACATGCATAATTTATTTGGGGGACCTTTCCGTACCATATATATACATTCG
The DNA here is from genome assembly GCA_032618575.1 of Nicotiana noctiflora. Classification (NCBI taxonomy): domain Eukaryota; kingdom Viridiplantae; phylum Streptophyta; class Magnoliopsida; order Solanales; family Solanaceae; genus Nicotiana; species Nicotiana noctiflora. The sequence goes on from JASVEL010001762.1 coordinate 21,665, forward strand.
AAGACAAAACTGACATAACACATAGCCATTCGGTCCATTCACTAATAGTGGATTCCCCCCCTTTTGGCTATAAGTCAAAGTCACAACATCTTATAGTTCACAATAATTATTCTTCACAATTTCAAATAAATCAACTAGACGTCAAGGTCCATTAAAACCACAGAGGGTTAGTAAATACATTATGTTTCTACTACTTCACTCGCTACCCGAAACACAGTAAAATCAACCCTCTCGCTTTCAACTATTCCCGCGTTCTGCAATATCTCGTAGCAAAGGTCAATAGATTTCCTTGGGTTCTCAAAAGAGGCACCACTAAAGGAGATAGCGAAGAGTTTGGTGAAAATTATTCAAAACTTCGTAAACTTCCGAAGGCGTCGTTGATTTATCACCAACCTGTGCCATTGTTGGCTGAAGAAGCGGTACATGCCTTCGCCATTCGTGGGAAGACAAGAGTAGAAATTCAACTTAACATTTGAAGAACAAACTCGCACGATATGAAAGAATGAAGGTGAGAATTTCCTAACTCTGTAGCTTCTAAGGGATAAATACAGACGTCTCCGTACCGATCCCTCAGACTCTACTAAGGTTGTTCGTGAGTTCTGAGACCTATGCAACCTAGTGCTCTGATACAAACTTGTCACGACCCGAATTTCCCACCATCGGGAGTCATGATGGCGCCTACTAGTGGAAGCTAGGCAAGCCAAATCTTACTTACATTTCCATTAGTCACAACTTTAATTTTTAAAACTTTAAATAAAATCATGGAATTACAGTAGAATAATTAAACTTAGCGGAAGACTTAGTCAATTTTATCATATAAGATACAGAAACCCAAACATGATACACTACCCAAGACTGGTGTCACAATACTCACGAACTTCTAAGAATAATACACACAATTTTTTGAAAGAAATATAAGTTGTTTATCTCGAATACATGAGATAACAGAATGAAATACATAGATAGAAGAGACAACGGGTCATGCGGACGCCTGCAAGGCTACCTCGTAGTCTTAGTAGTCGGAATATCCACAATCGTGCTACTGCTGCTGCTGCTGTCTGTAACCTGTATCTGCGCAAAAAGAGCGTAGAGTGTAGTATTAGCATAACCGATCCCATGTGCTGGTAAGTGCCTAGCTTATCCCGGCGAAGTAGTGACGAGACTACGGCTAGTCACCCACATAAACCTATACAGTTGAAATATTTATACGTATACAACAGCAGAAAACATTATCGAACGTTATAAGGAAAGAAATCTGCTCTGAAATAAAAGTCAATATCTTACAATATCCGGATTTATCTGATCAACGGAACAAATCTTATTTTCATGTCTCAATTCATTTTTTATTTCATATCTTGTGGTAGGCATACCACACGCTCCCAAATGTAACAATAAGTTATACCTTGTGGTAGGCGTACCACCAGCTCCCAAATGTATCAATAGGCTACCGGCAACTATGGCCAATGCCAAGATTTAAATCACTTTGTGGTCGGCGTGCCACACGATCCCATTTATTATTATATAAGTGGTCGGCGCGCCACACGATCCCAATTCATTAATATATAAGTGGTCGGCGCGCCACACGATCCCAATTCATTAATATATAAGTGGTCGTCGCGCCACACGATCCCAATTCATTAATATATAAGTGGTCGTCGCGCCACACGATCCCAATTCATTAATATATAAGTGGTCGGCGCGCCACTCGATCCTAATTCATTAATATATATTACCGGCATTAAACCAATAATCTCTGATCCACAGTAAGTGTATAAAAGTATTACCGATTTTTGAACCAATAATCTTCACTTTGACAATATTTATATTACCGGTGCAAAACCAATAATTGACAATAAATCAACGATACATTCCCGTTACCGGTGTAGTACCAATAACTCTTAATCAACAATTTATATGTACTTTACCGGTATAAAACCAATAAATGATAATGAATCAACGATTCACCTTTGTTACCGGTGTAACACCAATAACTCTTCGATCAATAATCTATATGTATTTTACCGGTATAAAACCAATAATAATTTCCCTTCACATAATCACTTAGGATTTATAAGAATTTAATCCATTTTTAAGACTCACGGTCATGCTCGACCCCCAACGTATAGATACTTGTCACCATGCCTATACACCGGACTCAACATATCACAATTTACACATAAACTCAATCCCTATTCCCTCAAGCTAGGATAGAACAAACACTTACCTCGAAAGTTTACGAACGATTCAATCCGTAGCAATGCCTTTTCCTTTCGAATTTGGCTCCAATCCAATCGTATCTATACACAATTGATTTAATATCATCAATACTACTCAACCAACTAATTCATATGGCCAATTATAATTTTTACCACATTCTGCCCGGAATAGTAAAAATCAACCCCGGGCCCACATAATCAAAACTCAAGTTTCGAGCCAAAATAAATTCACCCAATCATCCACGAGTTGAAATATACAATTTATTCTTAAGTTCGACCCCAAATCGAGGTCTAGATCACAAAATCTTTGAAAACCCTTATTAAACTCAATTCACTAAATTTTTCTACCCATTTATACATATTTCGGCTTAGGAATTCAAATAATAATGATGGAAAATGAAGAAAACGAGTCAAGAATCACTTACCCAAGAAGTTTGATGAAAATCGCCCAAGAATCGTCAAGAATTGGAGCTAGAGAAGAGAGAGTTTGTGAAATGGGTTGAAGTTCCCATTTCTGTTCTGTTTTGGGAATTAAATCACTGAGCAAACATTTTGTTCTACGCATTCGCGACACCCCGGTCACGTTCGCGATGAAGAAGAAGTGTTACACATCGCGTTCGCGTGGGGCTTGTCGTGAACACGAAGAAGAAATTCTGGGGACTTACAGGTTGGCCTACGCGAACGCGGTCTAAGCCACGCGAACACGTAGAGGAAAAATATGGCTGGTTGAATTTACTCGGAGCGAACGCGAGAAGGAGTCCGCGATTGTGATGAAGGAAAATGCTAGGCATCGCGAACGCGACCAAAAGGACGCGAACACGATGAAGGAATGAAATGTGCATCGCGAACGCGACCAACACATCACGAACGCTTTGAAGAAATGCTTGTTGCAGATTTTTCTAAAATTTTCTAAGTTCAAAACCATCCCGATGCCTATCCGAAACTCACCCGAGCCCTCGGGGATTCAAACCAGTCATATACACTGACTCAAAAACATCATACGAACTTGCTCGCGCGATCAAATCGCCAAAATAACACCAAAATCAATGAATTGAGCCTAAAAACTCAAGAATTCTTTTAAAATTTCATAACTTTCAAAATTTCCAATTTAAGGCCGAAACACGTCAAACAACGTCCGTTTTCAACCAAACTTTACAGGAAGCGCTTAACCAACACATATGACCTGTACCGGGCGTCGGAACCAAAATACGAGCCTGATGCCACCACTTTTTAATCAAATTTCAGTTTCATTTTCCTTAATCATTTTCATAAAACAATTTAACAGAAAAATTCTTTTACAGGGGTTCTAGACCTCGGATTTCAATTCCGGGCATACGCCCAAGTTCCATATTTTTCTACGGATTTTCTAGGACCGTCAAATCACGGGTCCGAGTCCGTTTACCAAAAATGTTGACCAAAGTCAACTATATCAATATTAATATCAAAATTCTTCAAATTTTCCACATATTTCATATGTTTCAACATAAAAAATTTCCAGCTTCGCGCCTGGACTGCGCACGCAAATTGATGCAACTATAAATGAGGTTTTCAAGATCTCAGAAGCTCAAAATGATTAATAAAATAAGTGATGACCTTTTGGATCGTCACAATTGGTGTTAATTTGGAAGTTGTTCTCATAGGTTTGGTCACCGGAGATGAACTCCGATGACCGGAGTTCAAGAAAGTAGGGTTTTCATGGTTTCTTGGGGTTTTTTATGGTGGCTTGTGGTGGAGAATGGGAAGATATGGGTATTTGGGGCTAGGGTTGGCCGGAGATGGCCATGAGAGACAGCCAGTCTCCATGGCCGGCGAAGCTTGAAGAAGAAGATGAAGAGAGAAGAAGAGATAGGGCGGCTAGGGTTTGGATAAATGGTGAAATGGCCGGCCGTCTCTTAGAGATGGGGTTTAAATACCCATCATGGTTGACTGGTCCTTGGCCGTTGGATCAATCAAGATCAACGATCAGGATTATCTTGCATTAAACAGTGCCTTTCAAAGTTAGGTGGGGGTGGGCTTTTGTCCGTTAGATCATAAGGCTTGCACGGTCCAGATAAATTCAAAAATCTTAATTAATTAATTAACTCCGCATAAATCCTCAGCCGTTGGATTTGCAGAGATGAATGGCTGGGATCACTTCAATTTAAATCATTTGGACCGGATCTCTCAGAACGGTTTGGGCCAATGCATTTGGGCTGATATTTGGCCCAAATCTCTTATTTTTGTATTTTCCTTGTAATTTCTTTGTATTTTTAATTATTTTTTGTGGTATTTCTTTTGTATTTCATTTTTCTTTTTGTATTATTTTCAATTATTCAATTTCCTACTTCCACTAATTTTCTGATATTTTTTGACAATTTTCTACTAATTCTTCCTTAATTTCCACTATTAATGCTCTTTTTGTTAATTTTCTTTTTATCTACTTAATTCAAAAATGCATATATTTAACCTATTATTTTTTATTTTCTAATTTTAATCTCTAATTATTCAATCATACAAATGCATCTAATTTCAATCAAGACATGTAATTGCACTAAAAAAATATCATTTATTTTAATTTTAGAATTTATTGCTTAGGGTAAAAATTACGTGCTCACAGCTGCCCCTCTTTGCTCGGGAACACGAAAAGTTTCAATGCAAAGAAAAGTGAGCAATAATGAGAGATTTTTGCCCACTGGCATATTCCGTGAGAAGCATTTTTGGAAACCTTTTGACCGCACCCCGCCTTAGAGGTTGCCTACATATCATGTGATAAACAGGAATCAGGTCAGTGTAGTTCGGGAAGGTGTGGTAGTTTAAAAACTACCAGACTTACTGTTGCATTGACACTGTTATGACTTACTGACCTACTCCTTATTACACCAGGGGGTAAAATGTAAAATGAAAAAGCTATTCTAAGCTATAATTCTACGAGTTACAATTGTTCCTATCTAACTTCTTGTGTCTTTATTCTTCTGTCTCTTTTTCCTTGATTTTCTGTGCGGTTGTCTTTCTTTTTTGTTGGTTTTTCTTTTTCTTGCTTCCTTTCTTTTGTGATTTTCAATGGTGCTTCTCGCCTTCAAACTGATACCTGCTCAAAACAAAACAAAACAAAACAACAAACTTTTTCTTCAACCCCAGTGTGGGCTTTTCGTGTTACGGTGTTACTCATGTTAGCTAACCCTAACCAAAAGTTGCAGAAATTAAAATTGCAGAAATGTATTCCCTTGTTATACGGGTGGGCGCCTAAACATAAATTAAAATTGCAGAAATGTATTCCCTTTTTATACAGGTGGGCGCCTGAACAGAAATTAAAATTGCAAAAATATATTCCTTTGTTATACAGGTGGGCACCTGAAAAGAAATTAAAACTACAGAAAATGTATTCCATTGTTATACAGGTGGGCGCCTGAACAGAAATAAAATTGCAGAAATATATTCCCTTGTTATCCAGGTGGGCGCCTGATGCATAAAATGCGAATGTAGAAAAGTATTCCCTTGTTATCCAGGTGGGCGCCTGATGCATGAAATGCAAATGCATAAAAGTATTCCCTTGTTATCCAGGTGGGCGCCCGATGCATGAAATGCGAATGCAGAAAAGTATTCCCTTGTTATCCAGGTGGGCGCCTGATGAAAAGAAATTAAAACTGCAGAAATGTATTCCCTTGTTATCCAGGTGGGCGCCTGATGCATAAAATGCAGATGCAGAAAAGTATTCCCTTGTTATCCATGTGGGCGCCCGATGCATGAAATGCAGATACAGGTAAAGTATTCCCTTGTTATCCAGGTGGGCGCCTGATGCATGAAAAATGCGAATGTAGAAATGTATTCCTTGTTATCCAGGTTGGCGCCTGATGCATGAAATGCGAATGCAGAGAAGTATTCCCTCAGTTTGATAACTGGGGTGTGAATTTAAAAGATGATACCTTCCTGTTGTTTTTGGTATTTTCTTGATTGAGTGATTTTTCCATCCATGGATTCCTCCATTTATTGCTGAACTTTCCTTTTTGTGTTTTCTCTTTATTCACATTGGTCACATTCACTTTAAAGTGATTAGTGACGATTTGCTCCTGTCTAAATCACAAAACAAAATCTTATTAGTTATAAGCTGCTAGCAACTGGCATCTGTCGCTCATGCCTTTTATTGCCTTATTCTTTTGCTTTTCTTCTGCTGTGCCATCTCTCAGCGGAGTATCTTTTGTAAATTCTTTTTGTATTTTTCTTGTTTTTCACCTTTTGTTTTCTTTTCTTTCGGTTCTGATCCAGTGTTATTTTAGCTCTTATCATCAAAAGCTGGTAGTTAGCTTTTAATGGACAATCAATGAAATGTAGAAACAAATGAATTTCCAAAGGGGTAAGGGTGTTTTGGAGACGTGATAGAACTTATCTGGGTATGTTGGCTGATTCTGTTGACCACGCCATGTATTTAAACTCCGAACCAGTTTGTTCAATCCATTATTTCAACTCCATCCTTCTTGCAACCCAAACTGATCTTATTTTTGTTGTTTTTCTTTTTTCCAAAATAATCTTCACAATCGCCTTACGGTGCTATGAAAGATTTTCACCAATAAGACTCTCTCATTTATTTCTCTCAACCTCACAATCGCCTTGCAGTTCCGGTAAAGGTTTTCACTGACAAGACTCTCTCATTTTTATTTCTCTCAGCCTCACAGTCGCCTCACGATGCCGTTTAAGGTTTTCACCGATGAGACTCTCTCTTTTTTTTCTCTTTTATATATCTTCTTTTGTCTTTTGTTTTTCTGAACCACTGATGTTTGTCCAATGCCCCGTTTTTCCCTTATTCTCATTGTATTTGTTATTTTCATGAAATTGATTAGAAGGTCTTTCTTTGGACAGTAACGTGGCTTTTTGATGGGTTAAGAAAGAAGGGTATGAAAGCTCAAAAATTTACGAGGGTTTAAAAATATTTACAACTCTTGGAATTATAAAACTTAACTTCTGCCCCAGTTTCAATATGTGGGGGATTTTTGGATTTTTCTTTTATTGTGACTGAACCTCAATGAGGCTGCCTACGTACCCTTTCGGGATCAAGTCAAAACGTAGTTCGGACATGTCGATTAATTCATGATTTTCTTTTGACTTTTCCCGATTTTCCTTGTCTTTTTCTTTTGCTTGCATTTTTTTTTCTCTCTCTTTTTTTTGCTATTTTTTTTTATCATTTTCTATTTTTCTTTTGTATCATAAGCAATTCCGAGATAGGGGTATGAAAGAATAGATCGAACACAGCTCAAGGGGGATGTCAATGGATAAAGTGTTTGGATAGAGAATAAAATGCCTTTATCATTTCAATTCCAAAATCACAACAAAATACAATCATACAAATGAAAAGGAATCATACATAGTATATTTTGACCACATCTGAATTGATAGCAGTCTCTACGCATTTCACTTGAACGTCTGTCATATATAATGCCCCATTAGACAACACCCGTGATACCATGAACGACCGTTGCCAGTTCGGCGCGAATTTGCCTTTTGCTTCAGCCCAATGCGTTACGATACGCCTCAATACCAGTTGACCGACTTCAAATTTCTGAGGATACACCTTCTTATTAAAAGCTCTGGCCATTGTTTGCTGATATAATTTCCCATGGCAAACCGCTGCTAACCTCTTCTTATCGATCAGGTTCAATTGTTCTAATCGGGCTTTTACCCATTCATTGTCATCAATCTCAGCTTCAGCTATGATTTGAAGTGATGGTATCTTGATTTCCGTGAGTATCACAGCCTCTGTCCCATACACCAATGAATAGGGTGTGGCGCCGATAGAAGTACGCATTGTTGTGCGATAACCCATAAGAGAGAAAGGTAGCTACTCATGCCATTGTCTAGACTCTTCCACCGTTTTCCTAAGGATTTTCTTTATATTCTTATTTGCAGCTTCTACTACTCCATTTGCCTTTGGCCTGTAAGGTGTAGAGTTATGATGCAGGATCTTAAATCTCTGACATGCTTCCGCCATGAGGTGACTGTTCAGATTTGCCCCATTGTCGATGATAATTACTTTGGGAATTCCAAATCGGCATATAATATTTTCATGCACGAAATCCACCACGCCTTTCTTCGTCACCGCCTTGAATGTCTTTGCCTCCACCCACTTAGTAAAGTAGTCAATCATGACCAAGATGAATCTATGTCCATTAGAAGCTGCAGGCTCTATTGGTCCGATAACATCCATGCCCCAGACGACAAATGGCCAGGGTGCAGACATCGTGTGCAATTCATAAGGTGGGGAGTGAATTAAATCTCCATGTACTTGGCATTGGTGGCATTTCGTCACATACCTGACAGTCCCGCTCCATGGTAAGCCAATAATATCATGCTCTTAAGATCTTCTTTGCAAAGATATATCCGCTCATATGAGGTCCACAAGCTCCGGCGTGCACCTCAGTCATAATCATATCAGCTTGTTGCGCATCCACACATCTCAGCAAGCCCAAGTCTGGTATTCTTTTATATATAATTCCTCCATTGAGGAAAAATCCATTCTCTAAGCATCTTATAGCTCTCTTCTGATCTCTGGTGGCTTGTTCTGGGTATTTTCCTGCCTTCAAGTATTCCTTGATATCGTGATACCATGGTTCCCCATCTAACTCTCCTTCCACAGCAAAACAGTAAGCATTCTGATCATATACATGTATTTGAAGTGGATCTACATAGGCTTTATCCGGATGATGTAACATAGAGGATAGTGTGGCTAGAGCATCTACTACTTCATTGTGCATTGTTGGGATATGTTTGAACTCTATGGATTGGAATCTTTGGGACAATTCATGTAGAGAATGCCGATAAGGTATCAATTTCACATCTCTTGTCTCCCATTCTCCCTGAATTTGATGTATCAAAAGATCTGAGTCACCATGACCAAAATCTTTTGAACATGCCTCATATTCGGCCATATTGTTGGTGCAGAAAAATCGAAGCTGAGCGGTAGCGGGATAGTGTTGACCCATTTCTGAAATAAGCACTGCTCCAATCCCAACTCCTTTACTGTTGACGGCTCCATCAAAGTACATCTTCTATCCTGGCTTATCAATTCATTCCATTTTTTCGACATTCATTGCCTCCTCATCTGGAAAGTATGTCTTTAGTGGCTCATATTCATCATCCACTAGATTTTCTACTAGGTGATCTGCATCTGCTTGTGCCTCCATTGCTGTACGTGTTACATAAATGATATCAAATTCTGTGAGCAGAATATGCCATTTAGCAAGTCTCCTCGTAGGCATGGGCTTCTGGAATATATACTTCAGAGGGTCTAACCGTGATATCAGATATGTAGTGTATGCTGACAAATAGTGATTCAATTTTTGAGCCACCCAGGTCAATGTACATCATGTTCTCTCTAACTAACTATATTTTACCTCGTAAGATGTGAATTTCTTACTAAGGTAATATATAGCTTGCTCTTTCTTGCCAGTCTCATCGTGCTGTCCTAGTACACAGCCAAAGGAGTTATGAAGCACTGTCAAGTATAAGATCAAAGGTCTTCCCAGCTCCGGAGGAACTAACACTGGAGGATTTGCCAAATATTCCTAGATTTTATCGAAGGCTTCTTGACATTCATCGGTCCATTTCAGTGCTGCATCCTTCTTTAACAATTTGAAAATAGGCTCACATGTAGATGTCAACTGAGCGATGAACCGGCTGATATAATTCAGCATGCCGAGTAAGCTCATTACTTCCTTCTTGTTCTTCGGTGGAGGCAAACTCTGGATGGCTTTTATCTTCGACGGATCTAGTTCAATGCCTCGCCGACTTACTATAAATACCAATAGCTTCCCTGAAGGTACTCCAAATGCGCATTTCGTAGGATTGAGTTTAAGATTATACCTCCCGAGTCTTTGGAAAAACTTCCTCAAGTCCTTGACATGATCATGTTGCTTCTTGGACTTTATGATGACGTCGTCCACATACATTTCAATTTCTCTATGCATCATATCGTGAAACATTGTGGTCATTGCCCTCATATAAGAAGCTCCGACATTCTTTAACCCAAACGGCATCACTCTATAGCAGTATGTCCCCCAAGGCGTAATAAAAGCTGTTTTCTCCGCATTTTCTTCGTCCATTAGGATCTGGTGATAACCCGCATAGCAATCTACAAAAGAACCAATTTCATGCTTGGCGCAATTGTCGATTAATATGTGGATATTGGCCAATGGAAAGTTATCCTTTGGACTGGCCTTGTTGAGGTCTCTGTAATCAACACACACCCTGGTTTTTCCGTCTTTCTTAGGAACTGGCACAACATTTTCTAACCAGGTGGGGTATTTGGTAACTCGTGTGACCTTTGCCTCAAACTGCTTATTCACCTCTTCTTTTATCTTTACGCTGATGTCCGTTTTGAACTTTCTCAACTTTTGCTTTACCGGCCGGCATTCGGGATAAATAGGCAATTTGTGTACCACCAAATCAGTGCTAAGTCCGGGCATGTCATCATAGGACCAGGCAAAAATGTCCTTGTATTCGTACAACAGCTTTATTAGCTCTTCTCTAAGGGAAGGTTCTAGGTGTACACCGATTTTTGTCTCCCGGACATTATCCTCATTCCCCAAATTAATAGAATTTGTCTCACTTAAGTTCGGTTTGGGTTTTTCCTCATATTGATTCAAGTCTTTACTAATTTCCTCCAATATTTCCTCATCTTCGTATTCTATTTCACTCTCATTTTTAATTTCTTGTATAATAATTCGATTGTAAAAACTGGACCGGGAATCTTTCATGCATGACAACAACAACAACAACAACTACCCAGTATGTTCCCACAAAGTGGGGTCTGGGGAGGGTAATACGTACACATGCCTTACCCCTACCCGAAAGGGTAGAGAGGCTGTTTCCGGCCGACCCTCGGCTCAGAAAAAGGGAGAGGAAATCAACAAACAAACAAAACAAAACAATGTTAGTAAATCCGGATAAATCAAATAAATAATTATCTAAACATAAAACCAAAAGTAGAATGACATGCAATAATACCAATTGGTTACTACCATAAGAGGCACAATACAATACATTAATTAACTATAGGGATCGCTACCAAACCCCACTCAGCCCCTAACAGAAGTACTAAGAATTCTAGAAGGCCCTACCCTACAACCCTAATACTAGACCTCCAAACTTTCCTATCAAGGGTCATGTCCTCGGAAATCCCCATTCTAGCCATATCCTGCCTAATTGAACTGTACAAAAAGAAGAAAGAAAAAATAATAAAAATAAGGCAAAAATGAATAAACAAGAAGAAATTGCATTTCATTGATATTTTTTTTTTCAAAAAGATGACAGAGACTGGATACATTTGATTTCAGTGGGGGTGGAGGGATTACAAAATAAAATTGCTTTTGGGAAAGGATGTCATATTTTGAAAGCTAACTACCAAGACTCCCTCCTGATTGGAAAAAGAGTGGCTTCCCAATTATTGAGTGCAACACTGGGCCCCACGAACTGGATATCCATCTTACTGGCCCCCTCGCCCATTTCCACCATGTTCACATCCCCAAATAACATTTCAAACCTCGCGAGGAGTTCCGCATCTGGCCTTATCTCGGCATACCTTGACACAACAGTCACCAAATGTCGTTGTGTACCAGGCTTAGTGAAGGTGTCGAATAATTTTGGGACTGGTTTCGGGAGGCTCCAACTTTTCTTTTTGGTTCTTTTGGCTTTCTGGATGTCGGTATAGGTAGGATTAAAGCCCAAGCCAAAGGTGTCATTGTTTCCCGGTAGATGGATAGGTTGTGTTATTCCTTGTAAAGATATCCCCAAACCTTTTCCCGGTGTGAACCAACTTCTGATCATCTCTTAAGCTACCATTACTACGGTAGATGCCACTGCTAGGATTGGCAAACTCTCTCCTTCAGCTATCTTGTTAACTACCGCAGTGTCTGTCACCTGATACACCCATGGGCCCTTGTCCCCATCGGCTTCCTCGAAAGGCATTATGGTATTACAAGCGTCTTCCTCTCCATGCACTATAATTTCTTGTTGTTCCCATTCGAACTTTACCATTTGGTGTAGGGAAGATGGTACGGCTTTGGCCACATGGATCCACGGCCGTCCCAGCAATAGATAATAAGACACGGTGACGTTCAACACCTGAAATTCCATGGTAAAGTCTACCAGCCCAATGGTGACCTCCAACACAATATCTCCTAAGGTATTTTTGCTTCCTCCGTCAAACCCTCGAACACTTACACTATTTTGCCGGATTCTATCAAGATTAATCTTCAAATTTCAGAGAGTCGAGAGTGGACAAATGTTTGTACTCGACCCGTTGTCTATTAGAACCCGAGTAACCACTGATTCTTCACTTTTGACGTTGAGGTAAAGTGCCTTGTTATGTTCAGTCCCTTCGACAGGCAATTCATTGTCCGAGAATGTTATCTTGTTTGACTTAAAAATTTTGTTGGTAATCTTTTCAAAGTGGCAGACTGATATTTTTTTGGGGACATGTGCTTCATTCAGTATTTTCAACATCGCCTTCTTATGTTCTCCTGAGTGAATTAGCAATGAAAGCAATGAGATTTTTGCAGGCGTCCTTCTCAGTTGTTCTACTATCGACTAGTCTTGAGCTTTTATCTTCTTCAAAAACTCTTTTGCTTCTTCTTCAGAGACTGGCTTCCTCACATGACTCTCCTTTACCACCTTCATTTTCCTTAACTATTCCGGGGCGAAGCACCGCCCGGAACGAGTGAGGCCATGTGTTTCATTGACCTCCCCTGTAACCTTTTTTCCCCTGTACATTACTGTGACCTTGTTATAGTTCCAAGGTATGGCTTTAGTATCTACCACCGACATTTGCACCACTGGCTTTATGACCACCGGTTACATGTATTCTCCTTTCACTATCAACAACGACTTAGCCCCTGGCACCACAATTTTCATAGTCTCAACAAATGGCTACTTTTGCACTGGTAACTTGGCTGTCGCTTTCTCCTTCTCAACCTCTTTCTCCACTTTACTGTTGGCCTTTATCATCATTATCGATTGGGACGGCTTCTTGCTGCTCTCTTCTTGTTCTAACTCTATCATGTGTGTCTCATGATGAGTTGGTAATGGATTATGGGTAATATTTGGAGTCTCCGGAGCCTGCACCTTGATCCTCCTACTGTCAATGAGCTCCTGTATAGCAGATTTCAAGTGCCAACACTTTTCAGTATTGTGCCCTGATGCCCCGGAGCAATATTCGCATCTGATTGACTGGTCAATATTTCTGGGTGGTGGGTTTGGCAGTTTTGGTTCAATTGAGCTTAGCATCCCCAACTCTTTCAGACGATGATAGAGGATGGTATAAGACTCCCCCAATGGGGTGAATGTTTTCTTTGTTTGGGCTGTGTTTCTAGATCAGGTCGAAAGCTGGGTCTATTTGGGTTCTTGTATGTTCTGGAAGGAGGGTAGGTGTTCTGTGTATGATAGACGTTTTGTGGAGCTTGGGCTCACCATACATGTGGAGGCGATGGGTAGTGATGAGTTTGTGGGATGGGATAATGTGGGGTAGTGGGTGGATAATATGGTGGAGGTGGGTTATAAGGTGTTGGCGGGTATGATTGGTAGGGGCGAGGTGGGTGATGGTATGTACTTTGGCTCCGAGTCCATGGTCTACTTTCTACAACTGAAACCCCTTCCTTCTTCTTCTTTCCAATAGACCCTCCATTTCCGGTCTGTATCGCCTGATTCGTGGCCTTGATAGCAGAAAAGCTCAGGATTTTGTTGGTTTTTAATCCTTCCTATACAAAACTCCCCATTTTCACTACTACATTGAAATTCTTACCAATATCCGACACCAAATGGCCATAGTAAGTAGGAACTAAGGCTTGTAGAAAACAATCTACCATTTCAGTCTCCTTCATAGGCGGATCCACTCGTGCCACTTGTTCTCTCCATCTAAAGCCATACTCCCGAAAACTTTCTCGGGGCTTCTTTTTCATCTTGGTAAGCGACAGCCTGTCTGGAATTATCTCCAAGTTGTACTGGAAGTGGTTAGCAAATTATTGAGCCAGATCATCCCAGATGAACCATCTAGTCTGATCCTGACGTGTATACCATTCCAGCGCAGAACCACTCAAACTCGGACTAAAGTAAGCCATCAAAAGTGTGTCTTCCCCCCTGCACCACGCATCTTGTTGCAATAACCTCTGAGATGGGCTACAAGATCCCCGTGTCCATCGTACATGTCGAATTTAGGTAGCATGAATCCAACCGGGACTTGCATTTCTGGGAACAAACACAAATATTTGTATGCTACGCTTACTTGGCCTCCTAGCCCTTGTATGCTATGGAAAGATTGTTCTAAACTCCTCATCTTCCGTGCCATTTCCTCTTGTTCCAAGTTCTTGATGGGCTTTTCTTCCGTCGTCTCCATCAGTGGGGTATAGGAGTCATGCTGCCTAAACGTCGGCTCAGGCGGATAGTAATGGGTGTCTTGCACATGGAACACTGGTTCACTTGACGACTTATGCAGAGCAACAGGTGGTGGTGCCACATACACCGAGGCGACCTGTGGTGGCTACGGTGGAATTTTCTTGGACACTGGTGGTGGTGCCTGTGAAGTAGAGGCATAGTAGTGGTGGTAATCTAGGTACGTAGAGGATAAGTTCATAGTAGGTGGCTCGGGATTAGGATTGGCGGGAGGGACATATGTTGGGTTGGTTGGATATACGGGTAAGGGTTAACCCTTGGACCAAGCTTGGTACATTTCCGATATTTGTTGCTTGAGCTTATACATTTCCTCCTTCATTCCCGCTACATCCACGACCTCCTCTTCTTGCACTGGGTCCATGATAGTTGGCTCAATTTCCTGAGATATAGCCTTAGTCATGGTTTTTGATCGTGTGTTATAATGATGATTTGCCAGAGTACCAGTTGCCAGCTGAAATCTGATTCTCATAAACAACAACACTTGTTAATAGTTAGTACATAAAAGGATAAGATGCAATGATTAGAAATAATAACTTTTTCCTTTGATCGTTATGCATCATCCCGACATTTATTTCATTGTGAATCAACATCCGTGTCTTTCTTTCTTTGTTTTTCTTTATCTTTTTTTTTCATTCATCTTTATTTTCCTCTTTTTCTCTTTTCTTCTTTTTTTTCTCTTTTTTCTTTCTCTTTTTTTCATTCTTTTTCTTTTTCCTCTCTTTTTTCATTTCATTCTTTCTTCTTTTCTTTATTGATTTTCGTTCCTACTTATTTTCCTATCGTACAAACAATTTATATAAAGCGAAAAAGGATTAGCAACAACTTTTTTGATCTTTTCATTGATACTCAAAAACATTGATTTACAAAACGATGTTGTGCTACTAATGGAAAAAGAAATACGAATACAAAACGCATGCCCTATGAGTATATTAATGCTCCTAATGCCCGCGAGACGTCGTTCGGTCTTGCCGCGGGCCTATATGCCAATCCACTTTGGAGCCTATCTAGGTCGGACATGACTTGCTTCACAAAGAACTTCACGGCTGGTACAAATGTTGTATGGGACATATCTTCACACAATTGGCATTTTCTGGTGATGTAATGAGCAATATGGACAATTCTTTTACGAACGACCCCCTTTTCTTGAAGTAACCTGGTGATCTGTTTGGCGCGAGCGTCTAAGGTTTGTTGGTTCTCTTTCTGTAGTTGTTATAACTCGAACTCTAATTGAGTCATAGTCATGTAACAATGCTCTCTTTCTTCCTCAAACTCTTTGATTATCTTGTTACTTTTGACTGTGGCTGTGATGACTTTCTTTCTCAATCGAGCTACCTCAACTTCATGTTTATCTTGTAGCTACCGAACCATTTTAGCTCTTTCATCGGCATCTCTAGCTAGTTGCTTCAGAACCCTGACTAACTCCTTTTCTGCTTTGTCAAGATCGAAGCTGTAGTCATTCACTTTGCGCCGAAGATTTTCAAGTAGCTTCTTGTCTCGGGCTAAGCGAACCGGGGTCTCGGATGCAATTTTTATTTTTGCAACTTGAGCCTTTAGAATTTCATTCTCCCTTTTTAGCTACTTCATTTCTCCTTCGTCAGATGCTGCTTGTAAACTGCTGTCGAATTGGAGATCTCGCAACTATTTTTCTAGCAAGCTGATTTTGGCCTTATACTCATTTTCTTTGGCCACCCAATTTCTGTATTCCTTAGACTTCTCAGCCAAATCTTGAATATGAGGTCTTTTCAATGGTCTATCATGTTCAATACCCTCGTCGATACCATGCAGCGTACCCTGGCGATACTTCTTCCCGAGCTTTGTTTTCTACACAAGTTTCTATTTTCAAATTTTGACAATCATTCCAAATCTGTCGGACCTTTGCTTCCGGGAATGCCCATCCGGACTAATCTCTATTACTTGCAAACCGAGGTCCCCATCCTTTGGTATAACTTGACATCTTCCAAGCTGTCGTAGAACCCTGTACGGGGCGTACGACTGGATACTTTTTAAACCCATGATCAAGAAGTGTGACATTTCCGTTGGCATGCAAATCACCTCCTCGAGGGGCAACCATCCATATGCCCAATCGATTTGGCTATCGGTCAACGATCGTAGATATGAAATCCAACCTTTAACTCCCTCTAGCAGCTTAACTTCTTTTGTTCTCGTATAGAACTCTTCGAGGCACGTTCTTTCAGTCGGCCCATAGCTTGAGAACGAAGGATGATGGCATAGATGTTCTATCAACCAGATTTGCAGAATCAAGTTACATCCCTCAAAGAAGTTGCAACCTGCTTTACATGTCGTCAAAGCACGGTAGATATCATCTATGATCATTGGAGCCATAGTTCAATTATCTTGTACAATCAAGGCGCTGGCCACCCCGACGACTCTCGTATCAATGTGCCCGTCCTTTCTTAGAAATATGATTATCTCGAGAAACGCCACCAAAAAAGCGAATCGTCGATGTTCCTCCCATTTGGCTCGGTTGGACTTACTACAGAGTTTGTTCGTGGGGTCATTGAAACCCCCGACATGTCCATATCTACTGTAGGTAAAGTTTAAGGAGCAAAACCCATTAACCAAATCCTCGTTGTGGATGTTCCGAGAAATCTTCTAAGAGTCTAGGAAACGGTGCACCGTTATCGCTCTTGGAGCCACCGGGTATTTCTCTTTTAAGGGGACCTCATTTTTTCCTATATAGTAAGCAAGTTCCTCAAGAGTGGGAGTGAGTTCAAAGTCCGACAAATGTAGAACGTTGTGCGCAGGATCCCAGCATGTAACAAGTGCTCGGATTATATCGCCTCGGGAAATTATGTCCATTAATCTCGTAAGGTCCTTTAGATAACATTTGACCCAATTCTGTCCTTCCTGTCCCATGTCGTTCCACCATAATCTTAGCTCCAAAGGGAATCTATTAATTAAAGTGAAGGGTTCATTCTGTATATTACAAATCGTATATAATATTGCAAACAACTGATTCCACTATTAAAATTAAAGCTAGGGCATGAAAATAGGTAAAATTACCAAAATCCCCATCCATCCATCGTCTCGGAATCAAATAATTTTTACATTTCCAAAACCCTCGTACTCTAACGAGTCCAACCATATAAACATCTCCCAAATCAGAGGTCAAATGCCCCTCAAATCCTTACAATTAGATCTAAGAAGTTTTACCTACTTCCCAATCGAAAACACGAAATTAAAGGGTGAAATTAAGAGGAGATTCATAGAATATGGTCTAAATCGAGTGGGAATCACTTACCCAAGTTGCCCAGGTGAAAATCTCTTCAAACATCGCCAAGAACCGAGCTCTAGAAGTCAAAATATTATAAAAATGGTGAACCCTCAAAATGATGATTTTAATCTATTAGCCCAGGGATTAAAGCATCGCGAAAGCATAGGGAGTAGCGCGTTCGCAAAGACTAGAAAATTAATTACTCAGCACGAACGCGACAAGCGTCCCTGTAGAAGAAAATATATTGGCCCAGGGTTTCTCTTCGCGAATGCATGAAATGCTACGCGAACGCAAAGAGTAGAATAGTGAAACTACGTGAACGCGACATGGCAATGCAAACGCGATGGAGGGGAAAACAGGTCTACACGAACGCGAAGGCCCTAACGTGAACGCGTTGAAGAAAACTCTAGCTAGCCAAGACAAGCATTCACGAACGCGAAGGGAACAACGCGAACGCATTGAAAGCGTACCAGAAGCAGCAACAACAACCCAAAAACTGGAGGAAAAGACCCGTTGAGCATCCGAAACACACCCGAGGCTCCCGGGACCTCAACCAAACATACAAACATATACCGTAACATCATTCAAACTTGATCCAATCCTTAAACCATCTAAAACAACGCCAAAAACATGAATTAATCAAAGATTCAAGCCTAAGAACTTTAATTTCCAACCAAACACACTTTCGATCAAAAACCTAACCAAACCTCGCCTGAATGACCTGAAATTTTGCAAGCACATACAAAATAACATGACGAAGCTACTGCAACTTCCGGAATTCCAAACCGAGCTTCGGATCAAAATTTCACTATCGGACCGGAACTTAAAAAATTCAAACTTCGGCATTTCAAGCCTAAATGAGCTACGGACTTCCAAATTATATTCCGAACACACTCTCAGCCCCTAAATCACCTAAAGGAGCTAACGGAACCATCAGATTTCTATTCCGAGGTCGTCTTCACACTGCTATGAATACGAACCATTTTTCAACTCTTAAGCTCTCATTAGGGACTAAGTGTCCTAAAACACTCCAAACCCTAATACTGAACGTCCCGGCAAATCAAAATAGCAGAAATGAACTTAGGGAAAGCAGTTAATAGGGGATCGAGGTGTAAATTCCAAAAATGACCGGTCGGGTCGTTACATTTCCACTATTTTAAGTGTAACACACAATGTCATTGTTACCGCTATTTCAAGTATAACATACAATGTCATTATTTCCACTGTTTCAAATCACTTTATAATCAGTCAATAAAATAATATAGTAAGCCCCTTAGTCATTTACAAAATAGAAGTTTCCAGCCCGAAATACATTTAAAGTATCATTTGAGTTTTCAAATCTTAGAAAAATGGCTGAGTTCGCAAAATAGTATTTAAAACCTTGGACCGATATCAAATAATGTGCAAATAATGCTAAAATAGTGACATCAACCTCTGAAGGACTCAAATAATCAGCACAAAGCCCAAACATGGCAATCAACCCAAATCATGAAAGCATCTAATAGGTTTCACTTAAAAACGCAGTGAAATCAACAATCGGGACGGACCAAGTCACAATCCCCAATGGTACTCTACCCCACGCTCATACCTAGCGTGCAAGTCACCTCAATACAACACCATGATGTACAAATCTGGGGTTTCAAACCCTCAAGACATCGTTTACAAGTATTACCCACCTCAAACCAACGAAAACTCTAGCCAGCGACGCCTTTGCCCTTCATACTGGCCTCCACGGGCATCAAATCTATCCAAAATTAGGACAAATATATCATAATATTCAAATGGGACAATACCCAATCGAAAACAATCAAATTATAACAAGAACCTCGAAACTAGCAAAACCCGAGCCCTGGGCCCGCTTCTCAAAAAATTATGAAACTCACATTTCCAGAATTCTCGTAACCACGAGTCCGTACATACCAAATACACAAGAAGCGGAGTCGATTTGACCCCTCAAATCGTCAATTTAAACTCTTTTAGGCTTCAAGCCCTAACCTCCATTTTTACCCTTCAATTCCTTGAATTTTCAGTGTTAAATCCTTGTTTTTATACCATAACAACATTATTCGAGTCTATAAATTCATACCTGATGGAATCCCCTTCGAATCCTCTCCAAATCGCCCAAAATTGCCGCTTCACAAAGTCTAAATTATTTTTCTTAACTATTGAAATTCAATAACACTATTTTCATTAAACCTTCAGCATTTTTTGCTTCTGCGGTGTCGATAGCGCTTATGCGGGACCGCATCTACGACCATTTGACCGCATATGCGGTTCTCATTAAACTCCCCAGAAATCGCTTATGCAATTAAGCACCCGCTTATGCGATTCCCCATTTTCCGCTTCTACGGTGTTTTTTTCGCTTTTGCGGACTCGCTAACGCGACCAGACTTCCGCTTTTGCGGAATCCTCCTGGCTCCCCTTGGCTGTTTGTGCTATAGGTGTCTAACGGGTGGGCCGGGCCGCAGATGCGGAAATAGCAGAAGGCTTAAGGATCTGCTGCAACACCAAGCTTCCAATTCCGATTATTCATCCGAGTTCACCCCGAGGCCCCCAGGACCTCAACCAAAAGCACCAAAATCAATAAATTACATCGGATTCAAGACTACTTTTTCATAAAAACTTTCGCAATGCGCATTCAATCAAAAGCCCAACTAAACAATGTGCGAATGACCTGAAAATTTGCAGACAAATCCAAAATTACCTAACGAAGCTACATCAACTCTCAGAATTCCAATCCGACCCTCAGATCAAAATCTCGCGTATCAAGCGGAATTCGCCAAAATTCAAACTTCACCAATTCAAGCATAATTCTATACCGGACCTCCAAATTAAACTCCGGTCACATTCCTAAGTCACAAATTACCTCCCGAAGCTAAACGTATCATCGGAAATCACATCCGAGCCCTCTAACTCACGAGTCAACTTCGGGTTGACTTTTCCAAAATAAGCGTTCCTTAAAGAGACTAAGTGCCTCATATTGTACCAAAACCAACCCAAATAAATTCTAACACGCCAAACACTGATAACGAAATATGAAGAAGCAATAAACGAGGAAAACGAAAGTGTAACACATAAGACGACGGATCGAGTCGTCACGTAACAACAACCATATACTAATCATGTGAGACATCTAGAATCTATGTGCTCGATGTAGTTTTTCTTTCCACAAGTTTCCCTTGATCAAATGTGTCTCCTTGTTGTCCATATATGGTTCAACTATATTATCATTCAATTAACCGCTAAAGTAAATTCTTTATGTAATTTCTACTATTTTTCTATATTAAAATTTTCCTTTAGTGAAAAAATCTTATAGTAAGGATGCCAAAATCCATGATAATATGACAATTGCCGAAAAAGAAGGATCCTTGCTGCAATGATGCCTCAAAAATTTAGAGGAAACACGTGATTGCGTTCTTGCAAACACAAATAAAGTCAACAAAATCTCCTCGACAACAACAACAACAACAACAACAACAACAACAACAACAACCCAGTATATTCCTACTAAGTGGAGTCTGGGGAGGGTAATATGTAGACAGGCCTTACCTCTACCCGAGAGGACAGAGAGGCTATTTCCAATCGACCCTCGGCGCAGGGAAGGGAAAGGCAAACAAAAAATACAAACAGCATTAGTTACTCCAGCAAACATCGCCTAAATAATCATCTAAACATAAGAGTCATATGTACCATAAATAAACTGGCATGCAATAATATTAAAACAGTAACCACCAGAAATAACTACCATAAGCGGACACAAACTAATACACGAATCCTCTAAGGGTAGCCCTACCATGCCTCACCCAACCCCCGGGGAAGGAGTACGAAAAAGCTAGAAGCCCCTATCCTACAACCCTGATACTAGACCTCCATACTTTCCTCTCAAGGGTCATGTCCTCGGAAATTCGCATCCTGGCCATGTCCTGCCTAATTACCTCTCCCCAGTATCTCTTAGGCCTCCTTGCCTCGCCTCACACCGACCACCGCTAGCTGCTCACAACTCCTCACAGGGGCATCGGGGCTTCTCCTCCGCACATGCCCGAACCACCGAAGTCTCGCCTCTCGCATCTTCTCATCCACTGGGGCCACCCCCACCTTCTTCCGAATAACTTTATTCCTAATCTTATCTAACCTGGTGAGCCCGCACATCCACCTAAGCATCCTCATCTCCGCGACCTTCATCCTCTGAACATGAGATTTCTTCACCGGCCAACACTCCCACCGATACAGCATGGCAGGTCTAACCAAAGCTCTATAAAACTTCCACTTGAGTTTCTGTGGCACTTTCTTATCACACAAGACTCCTGATGCAAGCCTCCACTTCGACCACCCCGCCCCTATACGGTGAGTGACATCTCTGTCTATCTCCCCGTCCCTCTAAATCACCGATCCAAGGTATCTGAAACTATCTCTCTTGCCTATGGCCTGAGATCCAATCATCACGTTCCCTCCCACTTCGCTCGACTCATCGCTAAACTTGCACTCCAGATATTCTGTCTTAGACCTGCTTAGTCTGAAACCCTTAGACTCGAGAGTCTGTCTCCATAACTCTAGCCTCTCGTTGACACCGACCCTCGTCTGGTCAACAAGATCTCAAATGATGGGTAAATTTTTTCCTCTCCTTAGAATTCTTTTCAACGATAAGGATGTGATTCATCCATTTTATATTTTTTTAAACGGTAAGCCGCGAAGCTGTATTGCTTGAAGTTTTCTTAAATTCATATTTATTTGTCAAGAACGACAGTATAACGTGATTGTTGCTATTTTGATACTTGGACATACTTATAGTTTAATCCCTCCAAGGCTCCTTCTGCATTTATTTTGTCAGGTCAACCCAAAAATTGTCTCTTCTTGTTATTTATTAATTATTTTTGTTTACTCTATTGTCGCATGATACAAATCTTCAAATGTTATCCTTAAATAACTTTGTCCCATCTCAATGTGATTTCTTAGTAATTATAGCAACTGACAACATTCAACTTTATAATAACAGATTATATAGTGGAATTCATTTGAATTACATCGAGTTAATGCCAACGTATTCCCTTATACAATGATTCTAGAGCAACCAACAGATACCCTAAGGTATTAACTATTGAATCAGATTTTAGATGTAATATGCTTTATGGCTGACACGCTATACAGTGAAACTAAATACGTATGATTTTGCTAGACAATACGGAGAAAGACTCGGGCTTCCAAAAATACGAAGCAATTTAGGGGTGTACATTCAAATCGGTTAATTGATTAATCGAATCGATTACTTGTTATCGAAATCGAAATAAAAAAAATCGAAACCTTATTGAAACGATCACGATAAGAATATGTACAAATTGATAATCGATAAGTAATTATCGATAAGGGTCGAAATCAAATCGATAAATCGAATGCACACCCCTAAATTGTTGACACTTGTAAAATGAGTAATTACCTATTTGTGTAGATTAATATAACATACAGAATGTATATATATTTAACTACTATTTTAAAAGTGGCTATACAATATCATTTTCCCTAATCTATACCATTTTCCTTTACCCTAAGTCCCTTACCCTATTATTTCGTCTATCACATTTAAGGAATAATCATATTTAACGATCAAAGGAATGAAGTTCAAATTAATGGAAAACAGAATTAGCCGTGATGATGTTTTTTTTTTGTTTTATACCGTTGGAGTATTGGTGGCATACATTTGATCCCTTACTTTAGTTTTGTTGCATGTGATTGTTGACATAATTTTTATGTTATAAATGGTGTTCGACTTATTTTAGCTTCTTTTTGTCCATATTAGTTAGGTGCGTTTATAATGATATACTTTCCGTGGGATCCCGCAAATTTTCTTATTAGTATAATCGATAAGGGTCAAAATCGAATCGATAAATCGAATGCACACCCCTGAAGCAATCTTTGCATTATCAAATGCGATAATTCTTTTCTTTCGGAGCGCTGTATCTAACTTAGAACAAGAAAAGTTGTTTTCTTTTGGAGCGCTTCCAAAAATATAAGATAACTAAAATTTTCGTTTTGTGAAATTTAAAAATGACGCATGTTAATCAACAAAGAAGAAGAAAATTTCGATTCAAATAAGCAACGATTACATGCAATTGTACATCCATTATGATTTCTCAATGGATAGTTATTCACTCGACATTAACACAGTGCTGAATAAAATATGGAATGGACTGAAGATAGCACACAGAGAGACTCAGACAAATAATAAGAACTTGCACATGGTAGAGTGGTTCGGAAACCAGTAAATGACCTTCAAAATATGCTGCAAGCTTTCCATTCTCGTGTTACAAAAATACAAAGCTTGCATGCCCAACCGTCAGTGCAGTCGCCACCGTCTCTACAACTACGCCCGCAAGTCATCAGCTTAGCAGAAGGTTGGAGTAGCATGCCTTCTAACACTTCTGAATCATTATTAACATCTCTTGTGGCAATCACTTGTGTCTTTGAGACCCATGACAGCTGAGCTGTAACATTTTATGAATTTTAAGAAATTTGTATAGATATTGATTTATGCAAATTAACATGCTATATTACAATATAAAGACAGTTAGGGGTGATTGGTACTAACCAGTGAATGCCATGAGAAGAGTAGTCAAAACAAAAAGAAACTTGAGCAAAGCCATGGATAGAGAACTGCTAGAGCTGTATAGAGGAAAATAGGAGTTTTTGTGTGTGCATCATTTTGCTTCAGTACAAGCTACAATTTATAGACTTTCCACTGAGGCTAATTTCCCCTCTTGAATTGATTACAATTTTTTAGTTAGTCGTTCTCAAGTCTTCCTATTTTAGTAATTAAGACCAACTAGCTAGTTGTTTATTGATTGGATGGTTAACTAATTAATAAGGTTTTGCATCCCACGTTGTAAGAATTAACAACTAGTTGTTTATTGATTGAATGGTCAACTAATAAGGTTCTGCATCAGAACAACTAATTGTTTATTGCAAAAATAAGACAAATGGCACTAATGGGAACACACACTTCTGTAATACACATGCCACTAATTTTATTCTATACGATCCACAAACAATCTCCATTTGAATAACTTATATCAGCTCCATAACGAGACCACTAAGTTTGGAGCATGATTATTAAACTATATTTGCTTAATAATCATTTTTAATGCTTCAAATTTAATTAATAAACAAGAGACTGAAATAAAGTGAAAAAACTGTAACAGCAATAACAAGATACAATTCCAGAACTGATGTCGTGAATACAAGAGCGTCTAAGATACTATAGATATTCGTTCGAAATAAACATAATTGTCCGAATTAAATAAACAACAAAAGGGAGTAGAAGGAGACTTCGGAGTTGCGGACGCCGTGCAACTATATCTCAAGTTTTCTCTGGATAGCTGGATCCGAGCAAGTCTACGGAACAACGCCGGGACCAACTCCGGTGTCTGCACAAGAAGTGCACACTGTAGTATGAGTACAACCTACCCCATGTACTTTAAAAGTGTGGAACCTAATCTGCCGAATTGCTGACGAAACTAAGGTGGTTACATTAATGTGTACACAATAATAATAATAATAATAATAATAATAATAATAATAATAATAATAATAATAATAATAATAATAATAATAATAATAATAATAATAATAATAAGACAATACATTTCCGATTAAATTACGATGAAACTTTAACGTATTAAAATGCAGGATGTAACATCTCGTTTCCGAGATTTCATAAATTTACTTATGTCGTAATTTCATGCACTAAAACATGTGTTGTAACAACAAAACTCATAGTACACTTCGCAATCAAGGATAACGACGTCCGCTGGGAGGATGAACTTGTCAACTCTAACCAATACATCATCAATGATACCCAAAAGCCTCTTCATTGTCCAATCCACCATTTTCAACCTCATGGATGTAGGTTATGGTTGCCCGCGTCAAGTTGATACTTTCCCCGAGATCACATAATGCTTTGGCAAAATCAATGCTCCCAATAATGCAAGGGATAGTGAAAGCGCCCAAATCTTCAAACTTTGGAGCCATTGAGTGAACAATACCACTCACTTGATGGGTCATCTTGATGGTGTCACCATTCATTGATCTTTTCATGGTTACCGAATCCTTCATCAATTTTGCATATCCCAAGAGTTGTTCTAATGCTTCAACCAATGACACATTTATGGACAAACTCTTCATCATATCACGGAATAACAATCCTCACTAATACAGATGTTCTAAAATGCGGAAATGATAACGAGATAGGGGAGGAGTCGAGTCCTGCTGATGTCAGGCAGCTACCTCGACAACTCCTAAGAAGCTCTAAAAGCAGCAGATAGCTCAACTATACTCCCGGAACACCTGAATCTGCACACATAGTGCAGGAAGTAAAGTGAGTACTGCCAACTCAGTGGTAATAAAAATAAATAATGATGAGAGGCAAGAAATCACGTAAGAGCACTCCACCATGCTATAAAGGACAGTACAACTCTTTTTATAAATAGTAAAACAATAAAAATCATTTAGAAAGTATCCAGCTTAGTTTAAAAACCACTTTTGAAAATATCCCTTTTTTAACAGTGAAGCATATGCTCATGAACTGAGCCAAAGTAGTGTACATGCTCATGAACTGAGCCAGGGTCTCATGGAGCGCTGGAGTAGTAGTAGTTGCAGTAGGCGTATTAGGCTCCTGGCCTCCGGCTACAGCTGCTGGTGGCTCCTCTATGGCAGCTCATGCAGGTGCTCTGGCTGTACCACATGTGCATCATCGGCCTCTACCCCAGCCCCGGCCTCTAGCGGCTCTAGCAGGGGGCCCAGGTTTGTGATCATCTCCGGTAGCACGTGTCCTCACCATCTCGAGAGAATAGAAGACAGAAGTTTCGAATTGGTGTCAAAATATCGCACGATAAGGAATTCAAAAGAAATGAAGTTTTTCCTAAACAGTTACATAGCCTATCGTAGATAAATACGGACGTCTTCGTACCGATCAATGAGCTCTAATAAAGTGATATGTGTCACATAACTCCTATAAACCTAGAGCTCTGATACCAACTTGTCAAGACCCTAGTTCACCAATTGTGCACACATCACGACAGCACCTAGTCTTCGCGACCAGGTAAGCCTAACACGTTGCAGAAGTAATAACACAATTTCAAAAATTTATAATCTAGACTAAATAACATGAAAAATATATATAATTGCTTCCTGGCACATACACTTTAACACTTAACATTTTAAAACTATCCCAAAGACCCGAAAACCCACGGGCAAGACATGTTAAGAGAAAAAACATAAGGTACGGCTCTAATATCTGGAAATGTCTACAACAATAAACATGAAATGGAACTGCTAACTACATAATAGAGTAGAAGGAGTCTCTTCGGTCTGCAGACGTGGTAGAATATACCTCAAGTCTCCGAACATATCGCCTGGATCACTAATAGAACGCCCTGCCAGAAATACCTGGAGCTGTCACACCTCCCTTTTTACTACCCCGACTTTTAAAGAAAGTTCCCAATTAAGAGAATAGGGTATACCTCAATGTTCAAATACCCGAGAAGGATATAATAACAAAGAGGAAGGAGTTTTTCCAAATAAAGGACAATCGGTTCGGAATTTTATTTAATTTTTCAGAGTCACCACTTGGGAAGATAATGGTGTCCCAAGTCACCGGTTAATCCCGAATCCGAGGAAGTTGAATATTGTTGAATTTTAATCAAAGACTTATAATTCAGATTCCATAACACAGTGTATCAACCAGTCATGAAGCACGCATAGTCCGAACTTTCTTATGTTCAAAAGGCTACTCAAAATCCTAATCATGTTTACATGTTCTTGACCAAGCACTAATGGGTAAAACTTATGAAAGAAGCTTCAAAAGAAAGCATGGCTTAAACAGAATAACAGAAATTTCTAGAGGATAAGAACAAATCTAAACATGCAGTGATTCATACGTTTAAATAAGAAAATCTAAGTAAAAGGCATGATAATAGACATGAAGATGAAGAAGGGCTAATCAAAGAAAGATAGATCTTAACAGAGAAACAGAATAAACAGGGATTTTTCAAGGACGAAATCCCTAATCTATCATGCAGTTGTTTAAACAGCTAACCTACTAGAACATACTAGAAACAAAAGAATCAAACAACGCCAAACAAAAATCACAGAAAAAATAAGCAAGAAAGGGGAAGAGAAAGACTTAGCTTGCAGGATTTGACACCTCAGCTTCCTTATTTCTTTTTCTTTCTTTTTTTCTTTTTCTAGTTTTTCTTTTCTTTTTCTTATTTTCTTTTTCCAGTTTTCTTCTTTCAGATTCAAGACTTCAACTTTGAAGTCTTTTTGTTTGGGGATGGGTGTTAGAGGTGGAAAAGGTGGGATTTTTGGGTGGTGGTTTGTTTGAGTCGCCGGAGTTAGGGTTCCGGCGACTTTCTTTCAAAGATTCGAGGAACTGGGGTAATATTCGAGGGAAAAGGTTGGTGAGGGGTGATAGATCAGGAGATGAGGGTTGGTTGGTGTCACGACCCGGATTTTCCACCATCAGGAGTCATGAAAGCGCCTACTAGTGGAAGTTAGGCAAGCCAAAACTTACTTACATTTCCATTAGTCACAACTTTCCTTTTTAAAACTTTAAATAAAATCATGGAATTACAACGGAATAATTAAACTTAGCGGAAGACTTAGTCAATTTTATCATATAAGATACATAAACCCAAACATGATACACTACCCAAGACCTGGTGTCACAATACTCACGAACTTCTAAGAATAATACACACAATTGTTTGAAAGAAATATAAGTTGTTTATCTCGAATACATGAGATAACACAATGAAATACATAGATAGAAGAGACAACGGGTCCTGCGGACGCCTCGTAAGTCCCTAGACTGAAGTCAACTCACGATCAATATCCTACTGCTATGGTCCAAAAGCTACCCCGGTAGCGTGATTTGTGCAAAAGAGCACAGAAGTGTAGTATCAGCACAACCGACCCCATGTACTGGTAAGTGCCTAGCCTATCCCGGCGAAGTAGTGACGAGACTACGGCCAGTCACCCACATAAACCTGTATAGTTGAAATATATATACGTATACAACAACAGAAAACGTTATCGAACGTTATAAAGAAAGAAATCTACTCTGAAATAACAGTCAATATCTTTCAATATCCGTAGTAATCTGATCAACGGAACAAATCTTATTTTTATATCTCAATTTATTTTTCATTTCATATCTTGTGGTAGGCGTACCACCCGCTCCCAAATGTAACAATAAGTTATACCTTGTGGTAGGCGTACCATCCGCTCCCAAATGTATCACTAGGCTACCGGCAACTATGGCCAATGCCAAGATTTAAATCACTTTGTGGTCGGCATATAAGTGGTCGGCGCGCCACACGATCTCAATTCATTAATATATAAGTGGTCGGCGCGCCACACGATCCCAATTCATTAATATATAAGTGGTCGGCGCGCCACACGATCCCAATTCATTAATATATATTACCGATATTAAACCAATAATCTCTTATCCATAGTAAGTGTATAAAAGTATTACCGGTTTTTGAACCAATAATCTTCACTTTAACAATATTTATATTACCGGTGCAAAACCAATAATTGACAATAAATCAACGATACATTCCCGTTACCGGTGTAGTACCAATAACTCTTAATCAACAATTTATATGTACTTTATCGGTATAAAACCAATAAATGATAATGAATCAACGATTCACCTTTGTTACCGGTGTAACACCAATAACTCTTCAATCAATAATCTATATGTATTTTACCGGTATAAAACCAATAATAATTTCCCTTCACATAATCACTTAGGATTTATAAGAATTTAATCCACTTTTAAGACTCGCGGTCATGCTCGACCCCGGAATAGTAAAAATCAACCCCGGGCCCACATAATCGAAACTCAAGTTTCGAGCCAAAATAAATTCACCCAATCATCCACGAGTTGAAATATACAATTTATTCTTAAGTTCGACCCCAAATCGAGGTCTAGATCGCAAATTCTTTGAAAACCCTTATTAAACTCAATTCACTAATTTTTCTACCCATTTACACATGTTTAGGCTTAGGAATTCAAATAATAATGATGGAAAATGAAGAAAACAAGTCTAGAATCGCTTACCCAAGAAGTTTGATGAAAATCGCCCAAAAATCGTCAAGAATTGGGGCTGGAGAAGAGAGAGTTTGCGAAATAGGTTGAAGTTCTCGTTTCTGTTCTGTTTTGGGAATTAAATCACTGGGCAAACATTTTGTTCTACGCGTTCGCGACACCCCGGTCGCGTTCGCGATGAAGAAGAAGTGTTACACATCGCGTTCGCGTGGGGCTTGTCGCGAACGCGAAGATGAAATTCTGGGGACTTACAGGTTGGCCTACGCGAACGCGGTCTAAGCCACGCGAACGCGTAGAGGAAAAATATGGCTGGTTCAATTTACTCGGCGTGAACGCGAGAAGGAGTCCGTGATCACGATGAAGGAAAATGCTGGGCATCGCGAACGCGACCAACAGGACGCGAACGCGATGAAGGAATCAAATGTGCATCTTGAACGCGACCAACACATCGCGAACGCGATGAAGAAATGCCTGTTGCAGATTTTTCTGTAATTTTCTAAGTTCAAAACCTTCCCGATGCCTATCTGAAACTCACCCGAGCCCTCGGGGATTCAAACCTGTCATATACACTGACTCAAAAACATCATACGAACTTGCTCGCGCAATCATATAGCCAAAATAACACCAAAATCAATGAATTGAGCCTAAAAACTCAAGAATTCTTTCAAAATTTCATAACTTTCAAAATTTTCAATTTAACGTTGAAACACGTCGAACAACGTCCGTTTTCAACCAAACTTTACAAGAAGCGCTTAACCAACACATATGACCTGTACCGGGCGTCGGAACCAAAATATGATCCCGACACCACCACTTTTTAATCAAATTTCAGTTTCATTTTCCTTAATCATTTTCATAAAACAATTTAACAGAAAAATTCTTTTACCGGGGTTCTAGACCTCGGATTTCAATTTCGGGCATACGCCCAAGTTCCATATTTTTCTACGGATTTTCTAGGACCGTCAAATCACGGGCCCGGGTCCTTTACCAAAAATGTTGACCAAAGTCAACTATATCAATATTAATAACAAAATTCTTCAAATTTTCCACATATTTCATATGTTTCAACATAAAACAATTTCAGCTTCGCGCCTGGACTGCGCACGCAAATTGATGCAACTATAAATGAGGTTTTCAAGACCTCAGAAGCTTGAAATGATTAATAAAATAAGTGATGACCCTTTGGGTCGTCACATTCTCCACCTCTAAAACAACCGTTCGTCCTCGAACGGACAAAAGAAAGAAGAACCTGAGTCATGGAATAGATGAGGATATCGGCTCCGCATGTCAGACTCGGACTCCCAGGTCGATGCCTCAGGAGGCTGACCCCTCCACTAAACTCGCACAGAAGGAAAACTCTTCGACCTCAACTGTCGAACCTGCCGATCTAGAATAGCTACCGGCTCCTCCTCATAGGACATATCTTTGTCCAATTGGATAGTGCTGAAATCTAACACGTGCGATGGATCGCCGTGATATTTTCGAAGCATGGATAATATGAAACACTGGGTGTACAACTGATAAGCTAGGTGGCAAGGCAAGTTTATATGCCACTCACACGATCAAAAATCTCGAATGGGCCAATAAACCTAGGGCTAAGTTTGCCCTTCTTTCCAAATCTCATCACGCCCTTCATAGGCGACACTCGGAGCAATACTTGCTCCCCAACCATGAAAGCTATATCTCGAACCTTGCAATCTTTATAGTTCTTTTGTCTAGATTGAGCTGTGCGAAGCCTATCTTGAATAATCTTGACCTGATCTGTGCGAAGCCTATCTTGAATAATCTTGACCTTATCTAAGGCCTCCTGAACTAAATCCGTACCCAACAACCGAGCTTCCCCCGGTTCAGACCATCTAACCGGAGAATGACACCGCCTACCATACAAGGCTTCATAAGGAGCCATCCGGATGCTCCATTGATAACTATTATTATAAGCAAACTCTGCGAAAGGTAGGAATTGATCCCACGAACCTCCAAAATCAATAACAAACGCTCAAAGCATATCTTCCAATATCTGAATAGTCCTCTCGGACTGACCATCCGTCTGGGGATGAAAGGATGTACTTAGCTGAACTTGCGTGCCCAACTCTCGTTGAACCGCCTTCTAGAAATATGAGGTAAACTGTGCACCTCGATCTGAAATAATAGAGATTGGCACGCCATGAAGGCGAACGATCTCCCTGATATAAATCCCAACTAACATCTCGGATGAATAGGTAGTGGCAATAGGAACAAAATGAGCTGACTTGGTCAGCCTATCAGCAATCACCCAAACAACATCAAACTTCTTCCGAGTCATCGAAAGTCCAGAAATGAAGTCCATCGTGATTCGCTCCCACTTCCATTCAGGAAGTTCAATTCTCTGAAATAAACCACCAGGTCGCTGATGTTCATACTTAACCTGCTGACAATTAAGACATCATGCCACATATGCCACAATATCCTTTTTCATTCTGCGCCACCAATAATGTTATCGCAAATCTTGATACATTTTCGTTGCGCCTGGGTAAATAGAATACCGCGAACTGTGAGCTTATTCTAGAATCAATTCTCTAAGCCCATCAATATTTGGCACACAAATGCGCCCTTGCATCCTTAGGATCCCATCAGCATCTAAGGTGACCTGTTTAGCACCTCCTCGCTGAACCGTGTCTCTAAGGTCACATAAATAAGAATGATTATTTGTTGATCGCGGATACACTTCAATAATGAAGGGCGAGCGATCGTGCAAGCTAGAACTCAACTAGGCTCATAAATATCCAACCTCACAAATCGGTTGGCCAAGGACCGAACATCCAAAGCAAGTGGCCTCTGATTGACTGGAATATAAGCAAGACTGTCCATACTGGCTGACTTCCTACTCAAAGCGTCGGCCACCACGTTTGCTTTTCCTGGATGATATAAAATAGTAACATCATAATCTTTCAGCAATTCTAGCCACCTTTTCTGCCTCAAATTCAACTCTTTCTATTTAAACAAATATTGAAGACTCTTATGATCGGTGTATACTTCACATGCTACACCATACAAATAATGCCTCCAGATCTTCAATGCATAAATAATCGCCGTCAATTGTAGATCACGCACTGGATAGTTCTTTTTATGAATCTTCAACTGCCTTGAAGCATAGGCAATAACCTTGCCATCATGCATTAACACTGCACCAAACCCAATACGGGAAGCATCACAATAAACAGTATAAGGTCCCGTACAATATGGGTAAAACCAATACCGGTGTTGTGGTCAAGGCTGTCTTGAGTTTTTTTGAAAATTTTGCATATTGTTGGCTATTTTTCAGGGTCTGCAAAGCCACTCTGAGATGCTGCGCATGCTCTTCTTGACTGCGGGAGTATGTCAATATGGCAACAATGATGACTACAACGACAAGTCAACATAAGGCACGAACACCTCATACGTATGCACATAATCATGACTCTGGCCATAAAGGTTGTTCCTAAGTTACAACATTGTCAATTAACCCTATTATCAAATATCTTATTCCAAAACTCCCACTTTACTCACAATGTGGTATGAAAACCTCATGATTGCTTTCCCGAATTAATGAGTCATATTTATTCTTAGCTGGTGCTCCTCTCAAAGTCTATAACTCCATGGTTACAAAATAGAAATGGTTAGATATGAATAGAACCTATGCAAGGATTGTGAAATAATCCTAACAGGCATGGCTCAAATATAGGATATTGTGCTAGATTTTCATTTCCAAAAAGGGAAAATTTTAAACACAAACTTTTCACCACCAGGACCTTGTCCTCATATAATATTCATCGCAGCTTGCAACTCGGTTTTTTATTAAACAAATATTTTCACGTTATACAAAAATTTTGAGGATCTCATCCTCCACTCTAAATCACAAGTATTTGCACATTGTGCCACCGATGTTTTTCATTTCCTTTCTTTCTTCTTTTCAACTATTATCCGTCAAAGAGTATCACGACATAAAAGAACCCTCATACCGACAGGGTATACAATTTAACCATTGAAAATAATTATTTCAGGAATTACATCAATTCCCATTGTAGTAAATAATATAAAGTCACTTTCGACCTCATCAATATTCCTAGTGACCAACACATAATAATAGGGATAATTATCTCCATTTAATAGCACAATGTGAGTATTCACATAAGTAGATTTGATGATTTCGAAGCTCACTCATGAGCGGAGCATATTAAGAGGACTCACCTCAATTCTCCAAAGATCAAATCAAATTGAGGAAAAATATTCCTTTTATAAAAAATCAGAATTGTACATGTGATAACATCATCTGGTGTAGTGACTTCAGTCACACCATAGAAATTATGTCAACAACTAGATCTCTACCTCTAAGAGTCTCACCTCCGCCTGTAACATCCTGACCCCTAACTCTGGCTGGTCATGTGAGCTGAGTATTGACTGCAATGGGGCACATAGCTTGAGTGCCTTCGTAAATTATATTTCTCCAATCTGTCACATTCACAACAATTCCTTTGAGGCTCAGCTAACTTATTGGACATGACGACATATTCGAACACTGTCATAATAACCTGGCATGATCGTTCAGATCATATATACCACATCTTTCAAAGAGTCAGGGACGTAACTCCTCCAAAACATTTCTACAAATAGGGTTGAGTAGGTAATGTCGCATAGTCGGTTTGCCCTCTTCATAGGCTTGTCACAACATTGACGACCAATTACCTCTTTTGCTATGCTAGCTTGACACTGTTGAACTACCTCATTTGCTCATATACTCTTTATTACTCTTTGGGCCGATTCTTACCCCATACAGAGTACTAAGCCTCAAACATGCATAATTTATTTAGGGGACCTTTCCGTACCATATATATATACATTCCAAGCCAAAACTGACATAACACATGGCCATTCGGTCCATTCACTAATAGTGGATTTCCCCCCTTTTGGCTATAAGTCAAAGTCACAACATCTGATAGTCCACAATAATTATTCTTCACAATTTCAAATAAATCAACTAGACGTCCAGGTTCATTAAAACAACAGCCGGTTAGTAAATACATTATGTTTCCACTACTTCACTCGCTACCCGAAACACAGTAAAATCAACCCTCTCGCTTTTAACTATTCCCGCGTTATGCAATATCTCGTAGCAACGGTCAATAAATTCCCTTGGGTTCTCAAAAGATGCACCACTCAAGGAGATAGCGAAGAGTTTGGTGAAAATTATTCAAAACTTCGTAAACTTCCGAAGGCGTCGTTGATTTATTACCAACCTGTGCCATTGTCGGCTGAAGAAGCAGTACATGCCTTCACCATTCGTGGGAAGACAAGAGTAGAAATTCAACTAAACATTTGAAGAACAAACTCGCACGATAGGAAAAAATGAAGGTGAAAATTTCCTAACTCTGTACCTTCTAAGTGATAAATACAGACGTCTCTGTACCGATCCCTCAGACTCTACTAAGGTTGTTCGTGAGTTCTAAGACCTATGCAACCTAGTGCTCTGATACCAACTTATCACGACCCGGATTTCCCACCATCGGGAGTAATGATGGCGCCTACTGGTGGAAGCTTGGCAAGCCAAATCTTACTTTCATTTCCATTAGTCACAACTTTCCTTTTTAAAACATTAAATAAAATCATGGAATTGCAGCGGAATAATTAAACTTACCGGAAGACTTAGTCAATTTTATCATATAAGATACAGAAACCCAAACATGATACACTACCCAAGACTAGTGTCACAATACTCACGAACTTCTAAGTATAATACACACAATTGTTTGAAAGAAATATAAGTTGTTTATCTCGAATACATGAGATAACATAATGAAATACATAGATAGAAAGAGACAACGGGTCCTGCGGACGCCTGCAAGGCTACCTCGTAGTCTCAGTAGTCGGAATATCCACAATCGTGCTACTGCTGCTGCTCTCTGTAACCTGTATCTGCGCAAAAAGAGCGCAGAGTGTAGTATCAGCATAACCAACCCCATGTGCTGGTAAGTGCCTGGCCTATCCCGGCGAAGTAGTGATGAGACTACGGCCAGTCACCCACATAAACCTGTACAGTTGAAATATATATATGTATACAACAGCAGAAAACGTTATCGAACGTTATAAGGAAAGAAATCTGCTCTGAAATAACAGTCAATATCTTACAATATCCGGAGCAATCTGATCAAGGGAACAAATCTTATTTTCATGTCTCAATTCATTTTTCATTTCATATCTTGTGGTAGGCGTACCACCCACTCCCAAATGTAACAATAAGTTATACCTTGTGGTAGGCGTACCACCCGCTCCCAAATGTATCAATAGGCTACCGGCAACTATGACCAATGCCAAGATTTAAATCACTTTGTGGTCGGCGTGTCACACGATCCCATTTCTTATCATATAAGTGATCGGCGCGCCACACGATCCCAATTCATTAATATATAAGTGGTCGGCGCGCCACACGATCCTAATTCATTAATATATAAGTGGTCGGCGCGCCACACGATCCCAATTCATTAATATATAAGTGGTCGGCTCGCCACACGATCCCAATTCATTAATATATAAGTGGTAGGCACGCCACTCGATCCCAATTCATTAATATATATTACCGGCATTAAACCAATAATCTCTGATCCACAGTAAGTGTATAAAAGTATTACCGGTTTTTGACCAATAATCTTCACTTTGACAATATTTATATTACCGGTGCAAAACCAATGATTCACAATAAATCAACGATACATTCCCGTTACCGGTGTAGTACCAATAACTCTTAATCAACAATTAATATGTACTTTACGGGTATAAAACAAAATGATATTGAATCAACGATTCACCTTTGTTACCGGTGTAACACCAATAACTCTTCAATCAATAATCTATATGTATTTTACCGGTATAAAACCAATAATAATTTCCCTTCATATAATCACTTAGGATTTATAAGAATTTAATCCATTTTTATGACTCATAGTCATGCTCGACCCCCAACGTATAGATACTCGTCACCATGCCTATACGCCGGACTCCACATATCACAATTTACACATAAACTCAATCCCTATTCCCTCAAGCTAGGATAGAACAAACACTTACCTCGAAAGTTTACGAACGATTCAATATGTAGCAATGCCTTTTACTTTCGAATTTGGCTCAAATCCAAGCGTATCTATACACAATTGATTTAATATCATCAATACTACTCAACCAACTAATTCATATGGCCAATTATAATTTTTACCACATTCTGCCCGGAATAGTAAAAATCAACCCCGGGCCCACATAATCGAAACTCAAGTTTCGAGCCAAAATAAATTCACCGAATCATCCATGAGTTCAAATATACAATTTATTCTTAAGTTCGACCCCAAATTGAGGTCTAGATCGCAAATTCTTTGAAAACCCTTATTAAACTCAATTCACTAATTTTTCTACCCATTTACACATATTTAGGCTTAGGAATTCAAATAATAATGATGGAAAATGAAGAAAACGAGTCAAGAATCACTTACCCAAGAAGTTTGATGAAAATCGCCCAAGAATCGTCAAGAATTGGGGCTAGAGAAGAGAGAGTTTGTGAAATGGGTTGAAGTTCCCGTTTCTGTTCTGTTTTGGGAAATAAATCACTAGGCAAACATTTTGTTCTACGCGTTCGCGACACCCCGGTCGCGTTCGCGATGAAGAAGAAGTGTTACACATTGCGTTCGCGTGGGGCTTGTCGTGAATGCGAAGAAGAAATTCTGGGGACTTACAGGTTGGCCTACGCGAACGTGGTCTAAGCTACGCGAACGCTTAGAGGAAAAATATGGCAGGTTCAATTTACTCGGCGCGAACGCGAGAAGGAGTCCGCGATCGCGATAAAGGAAAATGTTAGGCATCGCGAACGCAACCAACAGGACGCGAACGCGATGAAGGAATGAAATGTGCATCGCGAACGCGACCAACACATCGCGTACGCGATGAAGAAATGCCTGTTGCAGATTTTTTTGAAATTTTCTAAGTTCAAAACCATCCCGATGCCTATTTGAAACTCACCCGAGACCTCGGGGATTCAAACCAGTCATATACACTGACTCAAAAACATCATACGAACTTGCTCGCGCGATCAAATCGCCAAAATAACACTAAAATCAATGAATTGAGCCTAAAAACTCAAGAATTCTTTCAAAATTTCATAACTTTCAAATTTCCAATTTAAGGCCGAAACACGTCAAACAACGTCCGTTTTCAACCAAACTTTACAGGAAGTGCTTAACCAACACATATGACCTGTACCGGGCGTCGGAACCAAAATACGAGCCCGATACCACCACTTTTTAATCAAATTTCAGTTTCATTTTCCTTAATCATTTTCATAAAACAATTTAATAGAAAAATTCTTTTACCGGGGTTCTAGACCTCGGATTTCAATTCCGGGCATACGCCCATGTTCCATATTTTTCTACGGATTTTCTAGGACCGTCAAATCACGGGTCCGGGTCCGTTTACCAAAAATGTTGACCAAAGTCAACTATATCAATATTAATATCAAAATTCTTCAATTTTTCCACATATTTCATATGTTTCAACATAAAAAAATTTCCAGCTTCGCGCCTGGACTGCGCACTCAAATCGATGCAACTATAAATGAAGGTTTCAAGACCTCAGAAGCTCGAAATGATTAATAAAATAAATGATGACCCTTTGGATCATCACAGTTGGTGTTAATTTGGAAGTTGTTCTCATAGGTTTGGTCACCGGAGATGAACTCCGATGACCGGAGTTTCAAGAAACTAGGGTTTCATGGTTTCTTGGGGATTTTTATGGTGGCTTGTGGTGGAGAATGGGAAGATGAGGGTTTTTGGGGCTAGGGTTGGCCGGAGATGGCCATGAGAGACGGTCAGTCTCCATGGCCGGCGAAGCTTGAAGAAGAAGATAAAGAGAGAAGAAGAGATAGGGCGGCTAGGGTTTGGATAAATGGTGAAATGGCCGGCCGTCTCTTAGAGATGGGGTTTAAATACCCATCATGGTTGACTGGTCCTTGGCCGTTGGATCAATCAAGATCAACGATCAGGATTATTTTGCATAAAACGATGCCATTCAAAGTTAGGTGGGGGTGGGCTTTTGTCCGTTAGATCATAAGTCTTGGACGGTCCAGATCAATTCCAAATCTTAATTAATTAATTAACTCCGCATAAATCCTCAGCCGTTGGATTTGCAGAGATGAATGGCTGGGATTGCTTCAATTTAAATCATTTGGACCGGATCTCTCAGAACGGTTTGGGCCAATGCATTTGGGATGACATTTGGCCCAAATCTCTTATTTTTGTATTTTCCTTGTAATTTCTTTGTATTTTTAATTATTTTTTGTGGTATTTCTTTGTATTTCATTTTTATTTTTGTATTATTTTCAATTATTCAATTTCCTACTTCCACTAATTTCTGATATTTTTTGACGATTTTCTACTAATTCTTCCTTAATTTCCACTATTAATGCTCTTTTTGTTAATTTTCTTTTTATCTATTTAATTCAAAAATGCATATATTTAACCTATTGTTTTTGATTTTCTAATTTTAATCTCTAACTATTCAATCACACAAATGCATCTAATTTCAATCAAGACATGTAATTGCACTCAAAAAAATATTATTTATTTTAATTTTAGAATTTATTGCTTAGGGCAAAAATTACGTGCTCACAGCTGCCCCTCTTTGCTCGGGAACACGAAGAGTTTCAATGCAAAGACAAGTAAGCAATAATGAGAGATTTTTGCCCACTGGCATATTCCGTGAGAAGCATTTTTGGAAACCTTTTGACCGCACCCTGCCTCAGAGGTTGCCTACATATCCTGTGCTAAACAGGAATCAGGTCAGTGTAGTTCGGAAAGGCCTGGTTGTTTTTAAACTACCAAACTTACTGATGCATTGACACTGTTATGACTTACTGACCTACTCCTTATTACACCAGGGGGTAAAATGTAAAATGAAAAAGCTATTCTAATCTGTAATTCTACGAGTTACAATTGTTCCTATCTAACTTCTTGTCTCTTTATTCTTCTGTCTCTTTTTCCTTG
Organism: Nicotiana noctiflora; assembly: GCA_032618575.1. Taxonomy (NCBI): domain Eukaryota; kingdom Viridiplantae; phylum Streptophyta; class Magnoliopsida; order Solanales; family Solanaceae; genus Nicotiana; species Nicotiana noctiflora. Next base: position 61,667 of record JASVEL010001762.1, read on the forward strand.
ATTTTCTGTGAGGTTGTCTTTCTTTTTTGTTGGTTTTTCTTTTTCTTGCTTCCTTTCTTTTGTGATTTTCAATGGTGCTTCTCGCCTTCAAATTGATACCTGCTTAAGACAAAACAAAACAACAAACTTTTTCTTCAGCCCCAGTGTGGGTTTTTTGTGTTACGGTGTTACTCATGTTAGCTAACCCTAACCAAAAGTTGCAGAAATTAAAATTGCAGAAATGTATTCCCTTGTTATACAGGTGGGAGCCTAAACATAAATTAAAATTGCAGAAATGTATTCCTTTGTTATACAGGTGGGCGCCTGAACAGAAATTAAAATTGCAGAAATATATTCCCTTGTTACACAGGTGGGCGCCTGAACAGAAATTAAAACTGCAGAAAATGTATTCCCTTGTTATACAGGTGGGCACCTGAACAGAAATAAAATTGCAGAAATATATTCCTTTGTTATCCAGGTGGACGCCTGATGCATGAAATGCGAATGCAGAAAAGTATTCCCTTGTTATCTAGGTGGGCGCGTGATGCATGAAATGCGAATGCAGAAAAGTATTCCCTTGTTATCCAGGTTGGCGCCTGATGCATGAAATGCGAATGCAGAAAAGTATTCCCTTGTTATCCAGATGGGCGCCTGATGCACGAAATGCGAATGCAGAAAAGTATTACCTTGTTATCCAGGTCGGTGCCTGATGCATGAAATGCGAATGCAGAAAAGTATTCCCTTGTTATCCAGTGGGCGCCTGATGCATGAAATCCTAATGCGTAAAAGTATTCCCTTGTTATCCAGGTGGGCGCCCGATGCATGAAATGCGAATGCGAAAAGTATTTCCTTGTTATCCAGGTGGGCGCCCGATGCATGAAATGCGAATGCGGAAAAGTATTCCCTTGTTATCTAGGTGGGCGCCTGATGCATGAAATGCGAATGTAGAAAAGTATTCCCTCAGTTTGATAACTGGGTTGTGAGTTTAAAAGATGATACCTTCCTGTTGTTTTTGGTATTTTCTTGATTGAGTGCTTTTTCCATCCATGGATTCCTCCATTTATTGCTGAACTTTCCTTTTTGTGTTTTCTCTTTGTTCACATTGGTCACATTCACTTTAAAGTGATTAGTGACGATTTGCTCCTGTCTAAATCACAAAACAAAATATTATTAGTTATAAGCTGCTGGCAACTGGCATCTGCCGCTCCTGCCTTTTATTGCCTTATTCTTTTGCTTTTCTTCTGCTGTGCCATCTCTCAGCTGAGTATCTTTTGTAAATTCTTTTTGTATTTTTCTTATTTTTCACCTTTTGTTTTCTTTTCTTTCGGTTCTGATCCAGTGTTATTTCAGCTCTTATCATCAGAAGCTGGTAGTTAGCTTTTAATGGACAATCAATGAAATGCAAAAACAAATGAATTGGAGAAGTGATAGAACTTATCTGGGTATGTTGGCTGATTCTGTTGACCACGCCATGTATTTAAACTCCGACCCAGTTTGTTCAATCCATTATTTCAACTCCATCCTTCTTGCAACCCAAATTGATCTTATTTTTGTTGTTTTTCTTTTTTTCAAAAATAATCTTCACAATCGCCTTACGGTGCCGTGAAAGATTTTCACCAATAAGACTCTCTCATTTATTTCTCTCAACCTCACAATCGCCTTGCAGTTCCGGTAAAGGTTTTCACTGACAAGACTCTCTCATTTTTATTTCTCTCAGCCTCACAGTCGCCTCACGATGCCGTTTAAGGTTTTCACCGATGAGACTCTCTCTTTTTTTTCTCTTTTATATATCTTCTTTTGTCTTTTGTTTTTCTGAACCACTGATGTTTGTCCAATGCCCCGTTTTTCCCTTATTCTCATTGTATTTGTTATTTTCTTGAAATTGATTAGAAGGTCTTTCTTTGGACCGTAACGTGGCTTTTGGATGGGTTAAGAAAGAAGGGTATGAAAGCTCAAAAATTTACGAGGGTTTAAAAATATTTAAAACTCTTGAAATTATATAACATAACTTCTGCCCCAGTTTCAATATGTGGGGGATTTTTGGATTTTCCTTTTATTGTGACTGAACCTCAATGAGGCTGCCTACGTACCCTTTCGGGATCAAGTCAAAACGTAGTTCGGACATGCCGATTAATTCATGATTTTCTTTTGACTTTTCCCGATTTTCCTTGTCTTTTTCTTTTGCTTGCATTTTTTTCTCTCTCTCTTTTTTTTTTTGCAATTTTTTTTATTATTTTCTATTTCTTTTGTATCATATGCAATTCCGAGAGAGGGGTATGAAAGAATAGATCGAACACACCTCAAAGGAATGTCAATGGATAAAGTGTTTGGATAGAGAATAAAATGCCTTTATCATTTCAATTCCAAAATCACAACAAAAAATAATCATACAAATGAAAAGGAATCATACATAGTATCTTTTGACCGCATCTGAATTGATAGCAGTCTCTACGCATTTCACTTCAACGTCTATCCGATATAATGCCCCATTAGACAACACCTGTGATACCATGAACGGCCGTTGCTAGTTCGGTGCGAATTTGCCTTTTGCTTCAGCCCAATGTGTTACGATACGCCTCAATACCAGTTGTCCGACTTCAAACTTCCGAGGATACACATTCTTATTAAAAGCTCTGGCCATTCTTTGTTGATATAATTGCCCATGGCAAACCGCTGCTAACCTCTTCTCATCGATCAGGTTCAATTGTTCTAATCGGGATTTTACCCATTCATCGTCATCAATCTCAGCTTAAGCTATGATTTGAAGTGATAGTATCTCGATTTTCGTGAGTATCACAGCCTCTGTCCCATACACCAGTGAATAGGGTATGGCGCCGATAGAAGTACGCATTGTTGTGCGATAACCCATAAGAGCGAAAGGTAGCTACTCATGCCATTGTCTAGACTCTTCCACAATTTTCCTAAGGATTTTCTTTATATTCTTATTTTCCCCGTTGTCTGTGATAATTACTTTGGGAATTCCAAATCGGCATATAATATTTTCATGCACGAAATCCACCACCGCTTTCTTCGTCACCGCCTTGAATGTCTTTGCCTCCACCCACTTAGTAAAGTAGTCAATCGTGACCAAGATGAATCTATGTCCATTAGAAGCTACAGGCTCTATTGGTCCGATAACATCCATGCCCCAGGCGACAAATGGCCAGGGTGCAGACATCGTGTGCAATTCATAAGGTGGGGAGTGAATTAAATCTCCATGTACTTGGCATTGGTGGCATTTCTTCACATACCTGATACAGTCCCGCTCCATGGAGAGCCAATAATATCATGCTCTTAAGATCTTCTTTGCTAAGATATATTCGCTCATATGAGGTCCACAAGCTCCGGCGTGCACCTCAGTCATAATCATATCAGCTTGTTGCGCATCCACACATCTCAACAAGCCCAAGTTTGGTGTTCTTTTATATATAATGCCTCCACTAAGGAAAAATCCATTCTCTAAGCATCTTATAGCTCTCTTCTGATCTCTGGTGGCTTGTTCTAGGTATTTTCCAGCCTTCAAGTATTCCTTGATATCGTGATACCATGGTTCCCCATCTAACTCTCCTTCCACAGCAAAATAGTAAGCATTCTGATCATACACCTGTATCTGAAGTGGATCTATATAGGCTTTATCCAGATGATGTAACATAGAGGATAGTGTGGCCATAGCATCTGCTACTTCATTGTGCATTCTTGGGATATGTTTGAACTCTATGGATTGGAATCTTTGGGACAATTCATGTAGAGAATGTCGATAAGGTATCAATTTCAAATCTCTTATCTTCCATTCTCCCTGAATTTTATGTATCAAAAGATCTGAGTCACCATGACCAAAATCTCTTGAACACCCATATCTATTGCCATCCTTAATGCCAATATACATGCCTCATATTCAGCCATATTGTTGGTGTAGAAAAATCGAAGCTGAGCGATAACGGGATAATGTTGACCCGTTTCTGAAATAAGCACTGCTCCAATCCCAACTCTTTTACTGTTGACGGCTCCATCAAAGTACATCTTCTATCCTGGCTTATCACTTCGTTCCATTTCTTCGACATTCATTGCGTCCTCATTTGGAAAGTATGTCTTTAGCGACTCATATTCATCATCCACTAGATTTTCTACTAGGTGATCTGCAACTGCTTGTGCCTCCATTGCCGTACGTGTTACATAAATGATGCCAAATTCTGTGAGCAGAATCTGCCATTTAGCAAGTCTCCTTGTAGGCATGGGCTTCTGGAATATATACTTCAGAGGGTCTAACCGTGATATCAGATATGTAGTGTATGCTGACAAATAGTGCCTCAATTTCTGAGCCACCCAGGCCAATGCACAACATGTTCTCTCTAACCGAGTATATTTTACCTCGTAAGATGTGAATTTCTTACTAAGGTAATATATAGCTTGCTCTTTCTTGCCAGTCTCATTGTGCTGTCCTAGTAAACAGTCAAAAGAATTATCAAGCACAGTCAGATATAAGATCAAAGGTCTTCCCGGCTCCGGAGGAACTAACACTGGAGGATTTGCCAAATATTCCTTGATTTTATCGAAGGCTTTTTGACATTCATCGGTCCATTTCACTGCTGCATCCTTCTTTAACAATTTGAAAATAGGCTCACATGTAGATGTCAACTGAGCGATGAACCGGCTAATATAATTCAGCCTGCCTAGTAAGCTCATTACTTCCTTTTTGTTCTTCAGCGGAGGCAAACTCTGGATGGCTTTTATCTTCAACGGATCTAGTTCAATGCCTCGCCGACTTACAATAAATCCCAATAGCTTCCCTGAAAGAACTCCCAAAGCGCATTTCGTAGGATTGAGTTTAAGATTATACCTCCGGAGTCTTTGGAAAAACTTCCTCAAGTCCTTGACATGATCATGTTGCTTCTTGGACTTTATGATGATGTCGTCCACATACACTTCAATTTCTCTATGCATCATATCGTGAAACATTGTGGTCATTGCCCTCATATAAGTAGCTCCGGCATTCTCTAACCCAAACGGCATCACTCTATAGCAGTATGTCCCCCAAGACGTGATAAAAGCTGTTTTCTCTACATCTTCTTCATTCATTAGGATCTGGTGATAACCCGCATAGCAATCTACAAAAGAACCAATTTAATGCTTGGCGCAATTGTCGATTAATATGTGGATATTGGGCAATGGAAAGTTATCCTTTAGACTGGCCTTGTTGAGGTCTCTGTAATCAACACACCCCTGGTTTTTCTGTCTTTCTCAGGAACTGGCACAACATTTGCTAACCAGGTGGGGTATTTGGTAACTCGTGTGACCTTTGCCTCAAACTGCTTATTCACCTCTTCTTTTATCTTTACGCTGATGTCCGTTTTGAACTTTCTCAACTTTTGCTTTACCGGCCGGCATTCGGGATAAATAGGCAATTTGTGTACCACCAAATCAGTGCTAAGTCCGGGCATGTCATCATATGACCAGGCAACGATGTCCTTGTATTCGTGCAACAGCTTTATTAGCTCTTCTCTGAGGGAAGCTTCTAGGTGTACACTGATTTTTGTCTCCCGGACATTATCCTCATTCCCCAAATTAATAGAATTTGTCACACGTAAGTTCGGTTTGGGTTTTTCCTTATATTGATTCAAGTCTTTACTAATTTTCTCCAGTATTTCCTCATCTTCGTATTCTATTTCACTCTCATTTTTAATTTCTTGTATAATAATTCGATTGTCAAAACTGGACCGGGAATCCTTCATGCATGACATATCATCAAAATCAGCGCATATTGAACTGTACAAAAAAAAGAAAGAAAAAATAATAAAAATAAGGCAAAAATAAATAAAGAAGAAGGAATTGCATTTCATTGATATTTTTTTTTCAAAAAGATGACAGAGACTGGATACATTTGATTTCAGTGGGGGGTGGGGGGATTACAAAATAAAATTGCTTTTGGGAAAGGATGATATATTTTGAAAGCTAACTACCAAGACTCCCTCCTGATTGGAAAAGGAGTGGCTTCTCAATTATTGAGTGCAACACTGGGCCCCACGAACTAGATATCCATCTTACTGGCCCCCTCGCCCATTTCCACCATGTTCACATCCCCTAATAACATTTCAAACCTCGCGAGGAGTTCCGCATCTGGCCTTATCTCAGCATACCTTGACGCAGCAGTCACCAAATGTCGTTGTGTACCAGGCTTAGTGAAGGTGTCGGATAATTTTGGGACTGCTTTCGGGAGGCTCCAACTTTTCTTTTTGGTTCTTTTGGCTTTCTGGATGTCGGTATAGGTAGGTTTAAAGTCCAAGCCAAAGGTGTCATTATTTCCCGGTAGATGGACAGGTTGTGTTATTCCTTGTAAAGATTTCCCCAAACCTTTTCCTGGTGTGAACCCACTTCTCATCATCTCTTAAGCTACCATTACTGCGGTAGATGCCACTGCAAGGATTGGAAAACTCTCTCCTTCAGCTATCTTGTTAACTACCACAGTGTCTGTCACCTGATACAGTGTCTTCCTCTCCATGCACTATAATTTATTATTGTTCCCATTCGAACTTTACCATTTGGTGTAGGGAAGATGGTACGGCTTTGGCCACATGGATCCAGGGCTGTCCCAGCAATAGATTATAAGACACGGTGACGTTCAACACATGAAATTCCATGGTAAAGTCTACCGGCCCAATGGTGACCTCCAGCACAATATCTCCCAAGGTATTTTTGCTTCCTCCGTCAAACCCTCGAACACTCACACTATTTTAATGGATTCTGTCAAGATTAATCTTCAACTTTCCGAGTGTCGAGAGTGGACAAATGTTTGCACTCGACCCGTTGTCTATTAGAACACGAGTAACCACTGATTCTTCACTTTTGACGGTGAGGTAAAGTGGCTTGTTGTGTTCAGTCCCTTCGACAGGCAATTCATTGTCCGAGAATGTTACCTTGTTTGACTCAAAAATTTTGTTGGTAATCTTTTCAAGATGGCAGACTAATATTTTTTCGGGGACATGTGCTTCATTCAGTATTTTCAACAGTGCCTTCTTATGTTCTTCTGAGTGAATTAGCAATGAAAGCAATGAGATTTGTGCAGGTGTCTTTCTCAGCTGTTCTACTATCGACTAGTCTTGAGCTTTTATCTTCTTCAAAAACTCTTCTGCTTCTTCTTCAGAGACTGGCTTCCTCACATGACTCTCCTTTACCACCTTCATTTTCCTTAACTATTCTGGGGCAAAGCACCGCCCGGAACGAGTGAGTCCGTGTGTTTCATTCACCTCCCCTGTAACCTCTTTTCCCCTGTACATTACTATGACCTTGTTATATTTCCAAGGTATGGCTTTAGTATCTACCACCGGCATTTGCACGACTGGCTTTATGACCACCGGTTCCATGTATTCTCCTTTCACTGTCAACAACGGCTTAGCCCCTGGCACCATAATTTTCATAGTCTCAACAACTGGCTGCTTTTGCACTGGTAACTTGGCTATCGCTTTCTCCTTCTCAACCTCTTTCTCCACTTTACTGTTGGCCTTAATCATCATTACCGATTGGGACGGCTTCTTGCTGCTCTCTTCTTGTTCTAACTCTATCATGTGTGTCTCATGATGAGTTGGTAATGGATTCTGGGTAATATTTGGAGTCTTCGGAGCCTGCACCTCGATCCTCCTACTGTCAATGAGCTCCTGTATAGCAGATTTCAAGTGCCAACACTTTTCAGTATTGTGCCCTGGTGCCCCGGAGCAATATTCGCATCTCACTGACTGGTCAATATTTCTGGGCGGTGGGTTTGGCAGTTTTGGTTCAATTGGGCTTAGCATCCCCAACTCTTTCAAACGATGATAGAGGCTGGTATAAGACTCCCCCAAAGGGGTGAATGTTTTCTTTATTTGGGCTCTGTTTCGCATTTCTAGATCAGGTCGAAAGCTAGGTCTATTTGGGTTCTTGTATGTTTTGGAAGGAGGGTAGGTGTTCTGTGTATGATAGACGTTTTGTGGAGCTTGGGCTTGCCATTCATGTGGAGGTGATGGGTAGTGATGAGTTTGTGGGATGGGATAATGTGGGGTAGTGGGTGGATAATATGGTGGAGGTGGGTTGTAAGGTGCTGGCGGGTATGATTGGTAGGGGCGAGGTGGGTGATGGTATGTACTTTGGCTCCGAGTCCATGGTTTACTTTCTACACTGAAACCTCTTCCTTCTTCTTCTTTCCAATAGACCCTCCATTTCCGGTCTGTATCGCCTGATTTGTGGCCTTGATAGCAAAAAAGCTCAGGATTTTGTTGGTTTTCAATCCTTCCTCTACAAAACTCCCCATTTTCACTACTTCAATGAAATTCTTACCAATAGCCGACACCAAATGTCCATAGTAAGTAGGAACTAAGGCTTGCAGAAAACAATCTACCATTTCAGTCTCCTTCATAGGCGGATCCACTCGTGCCGCTTGTTCTCTCCATCTAAAGCCATTCTCCCGAAAACTTTCCCGGGGCTTCTTTTCCATCTTGGTAAGCGATAGCCTGTCTGGAATTATCTCCAAGTTGTACTGGAAGTGGTTAGCAAATTATTGAGCAAGATCATACCAGATGAACCATCTAGTGTGATCCTGACGTGTATACCATTCCAGCACAGAACCGCTCAAACTCGGAATAAAGTAAGCCATCAAAAGTTCGTCTTCCCCCCTGCACCATGCATCTTGCTGCAATAACCTTTGAGATGGGCTACATGATCCCCGTGTCCACCGTACATGTCGAATTTAGGTAGCATGAATCCAACCGGGAGCTGCACTTCTAGGAACAAACACAAATATTTGTATGCTACGCTTACTTGGCCTCCTAGCCCTTGTATGCTATGGAAAGATTGTTCTAAACTCCTCATCTTCCGTGCCATTTCCTTTTGTTCCAAGTTCTTGATGGGCTTTTCTTCCGTCATCTCCATCAGTGGGGTATAAGAGTCATGCTGCCTAAACGTCGGCTCTGGCGGATAGTAATGGGTGTCTTGCACATGGAACACTGTTTCACTTGACGACCTATGCGAGCAACAGATGATGGTGCCACATACACCGATGCGACCTGTGGTGGCTGCGGTGGAATTTTCTTGGACAATGGTGGTGGTGCCTGTGAAGTAGAGGCATAGTAGTGGTGGTAATCTAGGTACGTAGAGGATAAGTTCATGGTAGGTCGCTCGGGATTAGGATTGGCGGGAGGGACATATGCTGGGTTGGTTGGATATACGGGTAAGGGTTAACCCCTGGACCAAGCTTGGTACATTTCCGATATTTGCTGCTGGAGCTTATACATTTCCTCCTTCATCCCCGCTACATCCATGACCTCCTCTTCTTGCATTGGTTCCATGATAGTTGGCTCAATTTCCTGAGATATAGCCTCAGTCATGGTTTTTGATCGTGTGTTATAATGATGATTTGCCAGAGTACCAGTTGCCAGCTGAAATCTCATTCTCATAAACAACAACACTTGTTAATAGTTAGTACATAAAAGGATAAGATGCAATGATTAGAAATAATAACTTTTTCCTTTGATTGTTATGCATCATCCCGACATTTATTTCATTGTGAATCAACATCCGTGTCTTTCTTTCTTTGTTTTTCTTTATCTTTTTTTTTCATTCATCTTTCTTTTCCTCTTTTTCTCTTTTATTCTTTTTTTTCTCTTTTTTCTTTCTCTTTTTTTTCATTCTTTTTCTTTTCCTCTCTTTTTTCATTTCTTTCTTTCTTATTTTCTTTATTGCTTTTCGTTCCTACTTATTTGCCTATCGTACAAACAATTGATATAAAGCGAAAAAGGAGTAGCAACAACTTCTTTGATCTTTTCATTGTTACTCAAAAACATTGATTTACAAAATGATGTTGTGCTACTAATGCAAAAAGAAATACGAATACAAAACGCATGCCCTATGAGTATATTAATGCTCCTAATGCCCGCGAGACATCGTTCGCTCTTGCCGCGGGCCTATATGCCAATCCACTTTGGAACCTATCTAGGTCGGACATGACTTGCTTCACAAAGAACTTCACGGCTGATACAAATGTTGTCTGGGACATATCTTCACACAATTGGCATTTTCTAGTGATGTACTAAGCAATATGGACAATTCTTTTACGAACGACCCCCTTTTCTTGAAGTAACCTGGTGATCTGTTTGGCGCGAGCGTCTAAGGTTTGTTGGTTCTCTTTCTGTAGTTGTTGTAACTCGAACTCTAATCGAGCCTTAGTCATGTAACAATGCTCTCTTTCTTCCTCAAACTCTTTGATTATCTTGTTACTTTTGACTGTGGTTGTGATGACTTTCTTTCTCAATCGAGCTACCTCAACTTCATGTTTATCTTGTAGCTACCGAACCAGTTTAGCTCTTTCATCGGCATCTCTAGCCAGTTGCTTCAGAACCCTGACTAACTCCTTTTCTGCTTTGTCAAGATCGAAGATGTAGTTATTCACTTTGCACCGAAGATTTTCAAGTAGCTTCTCGTCTCGGGCTAAGCGAACCAGGGTCTCAGATGCAATTTTTATTTTTGCAACTTGAGCCTTTAGAATTTCATTCTCCTTTTTTAGGTGCTTCTTTTCTCCTTCGTCAGATGCTGCTTGTAAACTGCTGTCGAATTGGAGATCTCGCAACTATTTTTCTAGTAAGCTGATTTTGGCCTTAAACTCATTTTCTTTGGCCACCCAATTTCTGTATTCCTTAGACTGCTCAGCCAAATCTTGAACATGAGGTCTTTTCAATGGTCTATCATGTTCAATACCCTCGTCGATACCATGCAGCGTACCCTGGCGATACTTCTCCCCGAGCTCTATTTTCTACACAAGTTTCTGTTTTCAAATTTTGACACTCATTCCAAATCTGTCGAACCTTTGCTTTCGGAAATTGCCCATCCGGACTAATCTCTATTGCTTGCAAACTGAGGTCCCCATCCTTTGGTATAACTTGATATCTTCCAAGCTGTCGTAGGACCCTGTACGGGGCATAAGGCTGGATACTTTTTAAACCCATGATCAAGAAGTGTGACCTTTCCATCGGCATGCAAATCACCTCCTCGAGGGGCAACCATCCATATGCCCAATTGATTTGGCTATCGGTCAACGATCGTAGATATGAAATCCAACTTTTAACTCCCGCTGGCAGCTTAACTTCTTTTGTTCTCGTATAGAACTCTTCGAGGCACATTCTTTCAGTCGACCCATAGCTTGGGAACGAAGGATGATGGCATAGATGTTCTATCAACCAGATTTGCAGAATCAAGTTACATCCCTCAAAGAAGTTGCAACCTGCTTTACATGTCGTCAAGGCACGGTAGATATCGACTATGATCATTGGAGCCATAGTGCAATTATCTTGTACAATCAAGGCGCTGGCCACCCCGGCGACTCTCGTATCAATGTGCCCATCCTTTCTTGGAAATATGATTATCTCGAGAAACACCACCAGAAAAGCGAATCGTCGATGTTTCTCCCATTTGGCTCGGTTGGACATACTACAGAGTTTGTTCGTGGGGTCATTGAAACCCCCGACATGTCCATATCTACTGTAGATGATGTTTAAGGAGCAAAACCCATTAACCAAATCCTCGTTGTGGACGTTCCGAGCAATCTTCTAAGAGTCTAGGAAACGGTGCACCGTTATCGCTCTTGGAGCCACCGGGTATTTCTCTTTTAAGGGGACCTCATTGTTTCCTATATAGTAAGCAACTTCCTCAAGAGTGGGAGTGAGTTCAAAGTCCGACAAATGTAGAACATTGTGCGCAGGATCCCAGCATGTAACAAGTGCTCGGATTATATCGCCTCGGGAAATTATGTCCATTAATCTCGTAAGGTCCTTTAGATAACATTTGACCCAATTCTGTCCTTCCTGTCCCATGTCGTTCCACCATAATCTTAGCTCCAAAGGGAATCTATTAATTAAAGTGAAGGGTTCATTCTGTATCGTGCTCATCCTGCACATTTATTAAAGGCGATTTTATTTAGAAAAAGGAAAATATTTTTCAAAGCAAATTTTCATTTTTCGAGTTTTTATTTTGAAAAGGAAAAGACACAACTTTCGAAGTGGCCATTTTTTGCCAAAATAGCCTTCCGTCGTCCTTTCTGAACATTCGGCTACTTCCAAAAGCAGCGATCACCTGGATTATTTGAAACAAAAAAATATTTTTTTTGTCATTTTCTAAAGGGTGGTTGGACCCGTTTAAGGGTTGCCTAAGTATCCCGCCTATTGGCGAGAATCAAACCTGCGTAGTTCGGTCAGATTATTTGACCAATTATTTTAACAATAATATTTTTTCCGATTTTTTGATTTTCAAAATCCTAATAACTCTTTTGCTAATATCTCTCTCTTTTCTTTTCTATTTATAAACATTCTCTTTCTATTTTCTCCGGAATTTTCCGGTCCGCATAATGATCAAAGACAATTAGAAATGCAACATATAATATGCTCGGTCTTTAATTATCGGTTACCTATCCTAGACGGACCCAACCACTGTGTTGAGTCCTCTTAGTCAGTTATGATGCAAATAATCGTCCTAGACCTATGTTCAATATCTTGTGTTTTCATAGAGTACTAGACCATGTACCCGAGTGGACAACTCGGATCGAGGAGGGGGCTACGTACCGGTGACCCGCGGGGTCAATCGGTTTTGTAACTTATCCGGCCTCTATTTCTTATTTTGGGTATGACTTAACAGAAAGGGAAGTCTCTACCAGTAAGCATATCCCCGGAGGTGAAGAAGAGAAGGGTTTTTGTCACAATTTATATATACAATCCATATAATATCAAAGCGGTAAAACATATAGCATGTTGTTCAAAGCACATAACAAAGTCAAATAATATCGAGGACGGAGATCCTAATGAGCTCGAATTCTTAAACCCTAAAACCAACTTCTGGGTTGCTTTTCCCCAGCAGAGTCGCCAGAGCTATCACACCTCCCTTTTTACTACCCCGACTTTTAAAGAAAGTTCCCAATTAAGAGAATAGGGTATACCTCAATGTTCAAATACCCGAGAATGATATAATAACAAAGAGGAAGGAGTTTTTCCAAATAAAGGACAATCTGTTCGGGATTTTATTTAATTTTTCAAAGTCGCCACTTGGGAAGATAATGGTGTCCCAAGTCACCGGTTAATCCCGAATCCGAGGAAGTTGAATATTGTTGAATTTTAATCAAAGACTTATAATTCAGATTCCATAACACAGTATATCAACCAATCATGAAGCAGGCATAGTAAGAACTTTCTTATGTTCAAAAGGCTACTGAAAAACCTAATCATGTTCTTGACCAAGCACAGGGTAAAACTAATGAAAGAAGCTTCAAAAGAAAGCATGGCTTAAACAGAATAACAGAAATTTCTAGAGGATAAGAACTAATCTAAACATGCAGTGATTCATACGCTTAAAGAAGAAAATCTAAGTAAAAGGCATGATAATAGACATGAAGATGAAGAAGCGTTAATTAAAGAAAGACAGATCTTAGTAGAGAAACACAATAAACAAGGATTTTTCAAAGACGAAAACCCTAATCTATCATGCAGTTGTTTAAACGGCTAACCTACTAGAACATACTGGAAACAAAAGAATCAAACAACGCCAAACAAAAGTCACAGACAAAATAAGCAAGAAAGGGGAAGAGAAAGACTTAGCTTGGAGGATTTGACTCCTGAGCTTCCTTATTTATTTATTTTTTTTCCTGTTTTTCTTTTCTTTTTCTTATTTTCTTTTTCTGATTTTCTTCTTTCAGATTCAAGACTTCAGCTTTGAAGTCTTTTTGTTTGGGGATGGGTGTTAGAGGTGGAAAAGGTGGGATTTTTGGGTGGTGGTTTGTTTGAGTCGCCAGAGTTAGGGTTCTGGCAACTTTCTTTCAAAGATTCGAGGAGCTGGGGTAATATTCGAGGGAAAAAGTTGGTGAGGGGGTGATAAATCATGAGATGAGGGTTGGTTGGTGTTAATTTGGAAGCTGTTCTCATAGGTTTGGTCACCGGAGATGAACTCCGATGACTCGAGTTTCAAGAAGCTAGGGTTTTCATGGTTTCTTGGGGGTTTTTATGGTGGATTGTGGTGGAGAAGGGGAAGATGAGGGTTTTTGGGGCTAGGGTTGGCCGAAGATGGGCATGAGAGACGGCCAGTCTCCATGGCCGGCGAAGCTTGAAGAAGAAGATGAAGAGAGAAGAAGAGATAGGGCGGCTAGGGTTTGGATAAATGGTGAAATGGCCGGTCGTCTCTTAGAGATGGGGTTCAAATACACATCATGGTTGACTGGTCCTTGGCCGTTGGATCAATCAAGATCAACGGTCTGGATTATCTTTCATTAAACAGTGCCATTCAAAGTTAGGTGGGGGTGGGCTTTTGTCCGTTAGATCATAAGGCTTGGACGGTCCAGATAAATTCCAAAATCTTAATTAATTAATTAACTCCGCATAAATCCTCAGCCGTTGGATTTGGAGAGATGAACGACTGGG